>SHCU01000910.1:5046-15571 GCA_004307685.1 Ceratina australensis | reverse complement strand
TGAAATTTGATTTACCGTTTAATCGCTGCGGACAGATGAGATCGGGCAGCCGGCCGCGTGACTCACCCGATTCTAACAGCATCCTAACGATCGACGGATCTCCTTTGAGGATGGCTAAATCGAGGGCCGTCGGTTTCTGATATTCCGGACCGAGATCGAGACGGGCGCCTTGCTTCAAGAGAAGTTCGATCACGGCCGGATCCCCGCCGAGAATCGCGTAATGGAGAACGGTGCGATAGTCGTGTCTAGCGTCGGCCATCGAGTTTACGTCCGCGCCGTAACTCAACAGGAGGAGCACCGCGGTTATACCCTAGGGGGATCGAATAAGTAGGGTGAGAACGGCCTCGACGAGGTGTCGCGTCTCTCTCGGGTTTACCTGGGGGAGTCTCACTGCCTTCATCAGCGGGGTAAGCCCGGCACGATCCCTCGTGTTCGGATGGGCACCGAAAGCTAACAGCAATTCCATGCATTGCAGATCCAGCGGAGAGACCAGATTTATTTCCGATCCGAAGAAGTACCTCTTGTTCGGATTGGCACCGGCTTCCAGCAAAACTCTAGCCACGTCGACGTGACGATTTCTTAGCGCGAGCCTCAACGGTTCGTCGCAGAGCGTCGTCCTGCGCAGATCGCGGTAGATCATCCGTTAACAGATCCATCTCCTTCGATTATACCCGGACTTCCGTTTACCTCGGGTCCCCGTATATTCCCTCGATTTCCCGGCCCCTTCCCCTCTCGCTAGGGAGTGGTAAAAATAATGGACGATTCCATTTGAGATAACTCGGTAATTTATAGTAGCGGAAGCGAGCAATTTTTGGCACGCACCGCGATTGATTTCTTATCGACCTTCCAACCGCAGAGGGCAAGGGGACGCGAGAGAGGAAGAGATACGGAGAAGACGGTGGCGTACCTCGGGAAGAGTTCTCCCGTTTCCTGCCGATGATCCACTTTGGCGCCGTGTTCGAGCAACAGTTTCACCAGGTCCATGTATCCGTGCTCCGCGGCGAGGTGCAGCGGCGAGTAGCCGCACTCGTCGGTGGCGTCGATGTCCGCGCCGCGGACCAGAAGAAGCTGGGCCGCCTCCGTGTACCTCTGCCACACCGCGTAATGCAACGGCCTGAGGCCCTGCGTCACCGGCTCGTTCGCCTTCGCCCCGCATGCCAAAAGGATCCGGATCTCGTCCAGCGGTTGCAACCGGATTATGGCGTCGGCTAACTCGCGCTGCAATGGATTGGCGATGCATTCCGATGGCATCTGACCGCGTACGACAAAACAGGAACAATTAACAAACGGACATTACGTTCGACACGTACTCTTCCCACCTCGAGTCGGGTTCGAATCCCGCGCGAGGGCTGACGCGCGAGCGCGGACATCGTCCCCCCGAGCAAATCGCCTCTGGCTAGAACTCTCGAGATCTTTCGTTACGAACGTCGAAACGCTGCCAAGTTCGCCTGACAATTTTGGCGATGATAGAAGGAAGGGCGTCGATCGAACCGATCGAACGGGTATCCGTTCCTCTAGCCTAATTTCCCCCGCTCAGGCTCCCCGTTCTAACTTCCGTTTCCTTTTCAACCCCTTGTAACATTACATCGGTCGAGTCATTAATTGAGTCTCACGCTCGTCGTTCGCTTCGAACGGAGAATCGATCGTGCGATCATTGGAAACGAATCGCGGCGCTGGCCGATGCTACGCGGCACACGGCTCGAGGTGAAAGAGCGAAAAGGCTCACGGGACCGAAACGTAAATCGGATCGATTCTCGATCTCGCGGTTGACTCGCGAGAAGACAACAGCGTTTGACGTTTCCTCTCGCGATCACCATATTCACGGTTATTTACTCACGGTGAACAGTCTGCGATGCTGCAGCATGTAGAATCGTTGTCTCAAACTGACTTCTTTGTCGAAAACTCGGTCCTATTTAAAGCCTCGAGTGGCGATTCCGACCGAAAATAACACAAAGGGAACGCGCGGGAGTATGCGCACCGGATCATCCGCTCGCGGTAACTGCGCAATTTTCGGCGAGAACGAGCCGGAGTCGAGTCGGCCACTTTTCGCTCAAGCCTCGTCCCATGGCTCGCTTCGCGTTTCTCACGCGAAAATCAGAGATTTCGGTTTTTCGTCCTGCCCACTGGCACCCTTGGCCGGTCCGCTGACCTCTCGCGCGTTCTCAAACGGTTTGAACGGTGCCCGCGCCGCGCGACCCTCGGCCGCGCGGCACGTTGACTTCCGACGCGTGTCAGTGAAAAGTGAAAAGTGGAAACATTTCGGATTTTGCGTTTCTAGGAAACGTTCCGCCGGATACCTACATATATACGCGTATATGCGTATTACGAATTTACAATGATGAACCGCACGATCGAACACATCCCTTAAGATATAACGCTTATTTACGCTTACTCGAAATTAGAAATTTCTCACGGGCAGTTGCCAGAATAAATAAGCGACAGCTTCGTTTTTGGAAGTACTTTTATTAAGAAATACTTTGCACTTATTAAATGCCTTATATTATTAATTTATTTTAATTATAATAATTATTGTTATAGCGTTGACCTATCTTTCTACGTAGAAGCATGCTTCGCTAACACACGTTACACGACCCTAAAATTATAAGCAATTTTTTTTGTTCTTAACGTACAGCTTATACGTAAATCAAACAACAATACTTTAAATTCCGCGAAGCCGAAAAGTGCAGCTTTCAATCGAATATCGTCGCAACCTACGAAAAATTCTGTACAGAAGTGCGTACAACACGTTGCGACTCGAGGAAACTTCGAATACATTATTGTTGCTTTCTCTTTCTCTTCATTCTCCTCGTCTTCTCTCTTTTTCGTCATCAAATAATAATACAAAATATTTCCCTAAGGAAGTTCCCTTCGATAAATCGGATATCGGTGATCGCGCGAATTTCCGCCGCTCTTTCTCAATCGTTTCGCTCCACCCACCTCCTGCACCCACCTCAGCATTCCCTTCGTACCCCCTCAAAGGGACAGCGACAAAAACGTGCAAACAGAATTAAAAATTAAACACGACTCTATACTTTCTTCGTGTTCGTCCTCTTCCTACTACTCCATCCCCGCTTCCTCATCCTTCTCCTCCCGATTTCGGATGAGCGCATTACGCACTTTCTATGTAACCCGATTAAAATTTAACAGCGCAGGGGCTTCGCATCGAATAGCTATAATGTATCATGTACTTTTTTTTTGTTTCTCGTCTCTAATCGCTAATAAATTTATCCGTATATTCGCGACGCACGGTCGCGGTTGCGTCGCGGCCAACGATGACACGTTCCGTAGTCCATCGACCGGGAACCGGGGAACAAAGCCGCGGTTCGCCGCCGCGCGTATGTATATGCTTCGCACGCTACGCTCTCTTAACGATCGCGCTAAATTTGTTATACACTCTTAAGGAACCTACGTTTAGAAAATTGGACTTTTTATAGGCTTGTGTTCACTTTTTTTTCTTTTTCGAAAAATATCTATAGAACGTTCTTCACGATTGTAAATTGTTAACGCGAGCGAAAAACCGGTCGATCGGTCTCGGTCGATGATATACTCATACATGCATACAGACATACACTACATACAAACGTGTTTCGGGACGGGGCTACGGGAATAGCGTTGCGAACTCGATAGACCCTTAGTCTTACTACGCCGTTGCTAATAATAATAATGAACGTGGGAAATCCTCTTGAGCGTTCCTCTTCTTTCATCTGGGGAGTGAAACTCGATGTGAAGCCGGTAAAAAAAAAAGGAAATAAGAAGAAACGGTAGCGATGCACGCGTAGTACGGAACGCGGAATGAGACGAATGGCAAGCGAGAGACCGATCGATCGCATTCTCGGGTAAAAGTATATTCGCAGGACACTGATCTCGGTAACTGTAAAACGAAACGCTGATGTAGCCGACACACGCCAATAGACCATAGTAACAAGGTTTGTTCGAATTCGTTTCTAAAAACTGTATCTACAAATAATAATACCATCGTAAAAGTGTATCAGCGGTAAACCTAATTAAATATAAACGTAAACTGCCTCCAATTGGCTACGATCTACGTGCTCCTAATAAAATGACTATAATAGTAATTAATAATTAATCGTTAATATATATATAATATATAATAATAGTAATAATCGTCAAGTATCGTCCACGCTTCTTTGATTGTTGTTTAGTTACATACTTTAATTAGGGGGCATTATAATACACGTGAGTATGACACGGCTTTTCCACTAAAAATATTTGTTAGATACGCTGAGCATTACTGACTTAAGCACGGTATTGTACTGTACTAAATTCACGTAAAATGTATCGTTTATTATTAGAAAACTAATTATTCTTCATTGGTTTGAAATACTGGTTTTTCAATAGATCTGTATAAAACCTTTGTCAACTGGAACTTTTTGAACGATGATTCGCGCGATACGTAATCTCAAGCGGCGATGCTATCTATGTTCCTTGCTGGAAATAACTACGCCTCGTTATCCTGACTCGTTACCTGATACCAATTTTTATCTAATTAAAGTACAACGATTCTACTATGTCCCATTGTCAACGTAATCACCTTTCGTTCTTTTTACAGTGGAAGAAAAATCTTGCGAAGGGAGAAACGGAAGCCATCAGGAGAAATAAATGAAGAAAAAAAAAAGAAAAGCAAGAAAATATTCTCCGTATAGGCGAATGTGCGTGTACGCGTTTTATCCCACCGCGAGCGGAGGTGTAAAAATTTGAAAGTACGTGGAGGAACCGATATTTAACGCGCATACTCCGATTTCGTCTCGAGCTTCGAATTTCCAAGATTCTTTCCGTGTATCGCGGGTAACCAAATGTTCACAAAGTTTCCTAATCTAGCTTTTAGTTGTTTTTCTTTTCTTTACACGATATTCCGTATATTGTCGAGTATAAATAAAGACAAGATTTATCACGAGGCCAGAATAAAAGGCAGACACATTCTGAATATTAGGAAACTATCTGTACACACAACATTTTCACTCCGAACGCGTTCGCCAACGCGGCTCGACTTGCCCATTCCCTGTCCCTCCCCTCACCTCTCTATTCGCGTTCATCGTCACCAATTTTTAACATTTATCTGTCATTCGCTCGCGCATTCGCTCGGCCATTCGTTCCCCCTTTCTCTCTCCCTTTTCTCCGTGTTTCACTCTCTTTTGTTAAATCTGGCACTCTTCTATTTAGGCTGTTTCACATTTACGGTAATTTACTTTGCTGGATTATTGCGTTGCATGGAAAAATATGGCTTTATCCGAATGCTACTTAACAAAGGCAATACACTGTACGATTACAAAGTGTTTTCATGTGAGTGTGAGTGACTGAACGTGTGTGTTTGTTTCGCGCCCCGAGCGCGAATCTCCGTCCGCTCGCGCGGACAGGCGTGTGTTTTTGCACGTGTGTCGATGTTTACGTGTAATGCGCTGTAATCTTTCGAAAAGGCAGATCCAGTATTCATAAAAGTGTCCGTACATCGTCTACTCGCAATTCATGTCATTATCTCTTCTTTCTTACGAAGACTGCTCGATTCTCACGACAGATTATAAATGTCATTTGTACACTAGCATGTAATAAAAAGCATTACGCTACGTCATGATTATTTGTTACCTCGTCGCGCCTCCGACGAAACTAATTCGTAAACTGTTTCGAACGCGTACCGGTCGGTTCGTTTCGATCGAGCGGATCTGGATGCGCGGACCTCCCTCGTCGACGCATGCACCGACGACAACAATAACTATAAGTATATGTATATTTATACGCGTACACGCGTGCATGTGCATCCACGCACGGACCCGTGTACATATGTATATAGATATACATATACGTATCAATATAAACGGAGGCATGTTCAAAGGCAGAGAAGGCGGCACCGTCCACGCGTCCGAGCGGTGCGTCCACTAAAATGTTTCGTGTAGTAGTGTGTCCCGATTTGCGGCATAAGAAAAATCCCACGTGGCTCGCCCACGCGTTTACCAGTCTTCAACGTAGTGACTAATTAGAATCGTTCGTTCATGGACGAAGCTTACGATCTCGTAATAATTACTCTATACATCGTACACGCGCGTCGTTGAATCACCAGCTTCGACTCCATCCTAATTATTCGACGATTATCTCGCTTTTATCCTCGAATAAGATCGACGAATGAACAACACGACTGGCTACTACTTATCTTCTGCCCGGTATCAGTAAAAACTAGATCAGAATACGATGTTGAAAACCTCATTTAAAAAAGGAGCAACTTAACAGATTACATAAGGAGAACGCGGTCGACGTTCCTCGATTCCCTGCTAACAGGTGGACCAACCACGGGATGGATGAGACTCGTTTTAACATCGATCGACACGCGAACGTCGAACGCGTTCGTACGTTTCAGCGAAACACGCATGTACACGCGGTATGTGTATATATGTGTATGACGTGTATATATATATATATATATATTTGTGTGTGTATATATATATATATGTATCCACACGCATGACCTATGTACGTATACACGCGTATATGCACATACGTACGCATACATGTATAAGTGGGACGTAATAAAAAAAAAGGAAAAGAAAACCTACACTCTACGGATACGTATTATTTATCAAAAAGATTCTCGAGCAATCGTAAAAATATTATTCCGCGTGACACGTTCAAACTTCCCCCAATGAATCGCGTTTTCTCGTGATTATTTTTTTTTTCTTTTTTGTAAATCTGCTGTATCAATCTGTGTATAGGACTCAAAAAAATACTTCTTACGCTATTCACGTACGCAAATTGTATGTGTCACTAAGTAGAAGAACGTAACACGGCCCAAAAATCGAACCGTACTGAACGGACCCGCGCGGCAGCCTCCGCGCACCGCATCCTTTATCTTAATTCCGAGCGAATAAAACGAGATTAAAAAATAAACGGAGAAAAGAGAAGATATTACACTAACATCAAATAACGACGTAATCTCAATCGTAAAGGGAGATGTATGCTTGAAATAATTTCAATTTCCCTGTCACACCTACAGGCTTCTTAGCAAGTTCCGTTGCAGCGTAAATCCGGATGCGGCGTTCGGAGTCTCGCACGTACCAGTTATGTACACGGAACCGAGCTGTTCGAGACTAAAATCGTGTACGATACGTACACGCTGTCAACTATTTTCTATTAAATTACTATATACCTTGTAAATGCAATAAATGGTGTGTAGTACATAACGATTGGGCGGTTGGGCGAAAACGCAGTCGCGACACGAGTGTGTGTATGTCTGTGTACGTGTTATGTGTGTGTGTATGCTTTTCGTATGAATGGTCGTTGGCGAATGATTAAACGAGAAACGGTAAAATAACTCAGTGTGAGTCAATAATAAATGGGAAGAATGAGAGAGTCTGGAACAGCTTCGACGTGGCAATAAAAAATTTGTTCGATTCAACTGAAGTCTATAAACCCGCTACTTTTTTTACAGCACTACGGTAGGCTGGAGTTTAGGCCCTCTGGCAAACGATAATTCATCATATGATATGGCGGACTGGCAGGACTTCCCGGTTGGCTATTAACGCCGAGGTTGCTTGAACCGCGACCGCGCTTTCGCCTCTGCAATATACCTTTTCTAACCATGTAAAATCGGATCGTACTTATCGGAATTTTATACTTTTCCGAAGCAACTTGAAACGTCATACCGCGTGCTACCATGTCCGAAGCTTGTTTCAACTCTTCCTCCGAGCGTCTCTGTCGTCTCTGGTAACCTACGAATTATCAATAACCACCGATGTAACAAGGAAACGATTTTATACCTTTTTCTCCACATCTTAATCAATATCTATAAGAAGTGTTTAACGCGATCTTGACTCGTTATAATTACTTACCTTCGATCGCAGGGAACGGGCTACTAGGATTACAATTGCTGCTCGGCACCATACTGATGGAGTACGGCTTTACTTCTTGCTGCTGAGTAAACTGCTCGTCAGGCTCCATTTTCACCATGCCAGGCGCCTCCGTTAACGTCGCCTCGCAAGAGCTAAGGGCCTTCTCTAAATGCTGCAATGCCTCGCCGTGGTCCATGCTCACGTAATTCTGAGTCTCGGTGCTGGCACGTTGAGACGGCGTACTGGAGTGCGACGAGGCGCTCGCCTGCGTGATGGATGAACCGATCTGCGTTGATTCCAAGAAGTTCGAGTTCGAAGCTCCATCCTCGGATGTTGTATCTTCCATCTTAAAGTCGGATCCGTCTTGCTGCGCGTTCGTTGATGCTGTGGCGGAAGCGTTTGATTCGCACGATTGTGAGTTAGCTTCTCTTGAATTGTTCTCGTTCCCCTGGGTAGACAAACCACGAACCTGCCGACGCATCGACGTTCTCGGTAATATAAATGTAACAATAAAAGCACTAACGCTTAAGCTCAACGTTTACTTACCTGCAAAACCTCAGCAGCCTGCATCAGTTTAGCCAGTTGCTGCTGCTCCACGTAAACCTCACCGCGGTACATGAATTCTACCAGAGCTTGGAGTTCCCACATTCTCATGTCCCGCAAAAATATGATAGGATGAGTGCACGGTATGTCCAGTAACAATCGCTCCAGGTAATCGCTACAGGCGGAGAGGACCACCTTGTGACATTTTATAGAACCGCCGTCACAAGCCAGGGTGACGTCGACGAACTGTTCAGAACTTAACAGTTTGGGAAATGCACTGTGCATATTCGACTGGTGAGAGTTCCACGAGACGCAGAACTGCTGGCGATCACCGCCCGGATAATTACCCGGGGAATGCAGGTTGCTTCCGCTCTCCATTGTCAAACAGCTTTCAAACGATTCTCCTGCTGGTACAGAACAAGCACAATCCTATGTTATAAGTTTCCTTGTTTTGCTCAAAATAATCTAATAATAGAATATTCATGAACAATCAGCAACGAGAATCAAAGATTATTTCCATCTAATGGTATTTCATCGCCTTGGACCGAATAACCCATACTCGGTTCTCAAGTTCAATCGTTGGTTCCAAGTGTTTCAATGAAAATTATGAAATGAAGCCATTTTCAGACTCTAAGTAAGATTAACAAAAACTTTGCATAAGTGTACGCTAATATATGTAGACCCACGAGGAATATATTGAAACTATTATAAATATTTCTGTCACATTGATTCAATAACAGCATTATCATTGTTGCTCAAGGAGTAAATAAAGAGACAAAGAGAGTAGAGAAAGACAGAGTGTGAGGTGAACAACAATTACCATGTAGATCGAATAATAGTGGAATTTGTTTAAAATTATGGACAATATGGCTGTAGAGGGGAAGAAAATTTATTATTAGTTATAAACGCGAGCACGTTCAGCTCGTACCGCCGTGGGTATATAAATACGCGAGGAGAAGTATGAAATATGCAATGTGCGTAAGCGAACCTGTGATCGAATATGAAAATCGGGCAGACTTAATTATTCTACTTAACTTGTCGTTTGTTGGTCCGTTTGTCGGCACAAAGGATGCAGGGAACGGGGAGATCGCGAGAGAAACCTTTAAAGAAAATCCATGGCCCTAGCCCGAGAGCGAGCGTGTAACAAAACAAATGTGCCTGTCGGTGACGATTAAACGAATTCCACGGCGAAATAAAATTTAAACACCGAGTTTAGTTACGCGGCGTTTATCGTAATCACGTGCTCGAAAGCGTACTAGCCGACAGGTTAACCAAAAAAATATCTAGCGCACACGGAAAAGTGGACGATTTTTTTGTCAATAGAAAAATGGTGAAATCTTTGTGGGAGACGCTGTCGGCGTGAGTGCCATCACCCCCCAGGAACGCCTTGGACACAAGTTTGCTCCTTCTTTTTAGTTTACAAACCGTTGCTCGATCGGCTGCCCGGTTACGGATCAAGAAATACGGTAGAAATTTCGTAGCGAATGGGTTTACTTACAGATTCCTCGACTCGGACGACTCCTCTCAGATTTTCGCGTCGCTTTCGGGAAGAATCCCTTAAGAAAACATTCATCCGCCGAGATTTGCACTAGCTAGGGGAGCTCGAACGGAAGGGTGGGGGTAGCAAGGCTGGGGGTAGCTTAGTGGAACACTAGCGCACCTCTCCCGTCGTCGGATCCGTCGCCAGTCTTTCCTGAAAACTCTTACGAACGTTAAACTCCCCGACTCCGCTGGCCGCCATTCGGATCTCTCTCATTCCCCCGCCTTTCGCGTGCACACGTCCGAGATCTTCGGCACTAACACGCGCGCACGATCAATCCAATGAGAAACGACGATACTAGCTACCGCCGCGTCTTATTGGACGCTTTAAACAATTGCAACGTGCATCGTGACATTCAACATTCGCTCCACGAAAATCGTTAGTTCTATCTGTTGTTAGAACAGCATTACTTTACGAGGTATTTATACGAATTATCGTCGAATTGTATCGGTGCAATTTCTACGAGCAAGAAGATTCTTATCGGGAAAAATCTGAAAGTTACCTTTCTAACCGTGTTCACTTCTGAATGTTGCGTTCCATGCTCTATCTGCTGCTGTGTTCAGCTAAGACAAGCTTCATCTTTGTTCACAGACGCAGCTATAGCGTC
>SHCU01000909.1:29585-40249 GCA_004307685.1 Ceratina australensis | reverse complement strand
ATATAGAGGCGAAAGAATAATTTCGCGCAGCGTCCCGCCGCCGCCGCCGCCGCCGCTGCCTCGTGCCACCGAGCTTTATTTAGCCAGATATATGTATGACAACGGTGATGTATGCGCGTATGCACTCCTCCAAACAGGCTTTTACTCGCCTAGCTGCGCTTGTTTCCATTCCACGTGGGCACCTATCTCGTCGGCGTTCATAAGTCTTAAGAGTACATCCAAGTGTTTCCTACCACGTCTGATGTACTCCTAATAACATTCGGACATATTTTAAATCAAAAGGTTTGTTAATATTGGACCAAACGACTTGAGTGTCTCTGGGATGTTAAAAGACTTCAATCATTTGATAATATATAAAAATTTGTATATACATGATGAAAGAAGAGTAAGTAGACGATTAAAATAAACGACAATAAAAAAAGTAGATGCAATTACAATGAAATATTAATCAGAAGAAAAACATTCTGTTTGATATGACTGCGCTTATTCATTATAATTACATCTGACGCGGAGTGGAATTATTTTTAAGAATGTTGATAAACTACCATTTCACCTCAGATAACCCGGATATAGAAGACGATACTCTTAACTATAAAATGAATATTATTGGTGCGTACCTAAGCTATAAATTTCAGACGTGTACAAGACAGAATTATGTGATCTCATTGATGTACTTATCCACTTAATGAACATTCAGTAATGCATCTCATATACCTTTTGCATCTGTACTGTTTGATACGTGACATACAAATTTTAAACAGCCTCGTAAATTTTTCTAATATATGATAACAGTAAAAATGAGTTGGTCACTGTTTTTCTGTTTTTCTGTAAGGGCTCGTACAACCTTAAGCCTAGACAGGGGGAACAACTGTTTGGCCGGATGTTCGTGCAAGTTTCGCGATGAAAAAAAATTATTCATGTGAGTCCTTCGGAGCCGGTTCCTGTTTCCGGCCGCGAAGACACGCGGAACGACGCGTCGAACAAAATTTAACGGGCTTAAAATTCAGGTTAGAGCGTAAGTGAATTTCCCGGGAGACGGCGGGTAGGGCTGTCAGTCCGCGGCGAAATATATGGAAATGACAAAGTTTTTCCGCGCGCCGCGGAGTGCCTCCATTTGAAAGGCAGATCCTCCATATAGAGGCGAAAGAATAATTTCGCGCAGCGTCCCGCCGCCGCCGCCGCCGCCGCTGCCTCGTGCTACCGAGCTTTATTTAGCCAGATATATGTATGACAACGGTGATGTATGCGCGTATGCACTCCTCCAAACAGGCTTTTACTCGCCTAGCTGCGCTTGTTTCCATTCCACGTGGGCACCTATCTCGTCGGCGTTCATAAGTCTTAAGAGTACATCCAAGTGTTTCCTACCACGTCTGATGTACTCCTAATAACATTCGGACATATTTTAAATCAAAAGGTTTGTTAATATTGGACCAAACGACTTGAGTGTCTCTGGGATGTTAAAAGACTTCAATCATTTGATAATATATAAAAATTTGTATATACATGATGAAAGAAGAGTAAGTAGACGATTAAAATAAACGACAATAAAAAAAGTAGATGCAATTACAATGAAATATTAATCAGAAGAAAAACATTCTGTTTGATATGACTGCGCTTATTCATTATAATTACATCTGACGCGGAGTGGAATTATTTTTAAGAATGTTGATAAACTACCATTTCACCTCAGATAACCCGGATATAGAAGACGATACTCTTAACTATAAAATGAATATTATTGGTGCGTACCTAAGCTATAAATTTCAGAAGTGTACAAGACAGAATTATGTGATCTCATTGATGTACCGATCAATTACTATTAATTTTATATACTGATAGGGAAATTGTTTGAAAACATAAGCACTTCTTCTTTTTTTGTTCGCATTTCACGTGAAATTGCTCAACAAGATAAAACTTTGTTCTTTATTAAACACACTCGACACAAAATGCTAATTTGACTAAAATATTCCATGCAAATAATTCACGAGTCTATGTTTTATAATCAACTGCGTGTTAGGAATAAATGATATACGCTGATAATTATAGTCGGTATTTAATCACTATGTATCGTCGAACTAGGAAGTAGATAAGATAATTCTGTAGGTAAAGAAAATCACTCAATTTGTAACAATTTTAACAACAATTCTTTATCAGTACAAACACCTTTCGTATAAACAGACAGTTATCGTTTATTATCATCAATATTTGTTGCGTACAGCATTTAGAAAGTCACTTTTGTAACATATTATCAGAACGTAGTACTTGTGTACGAAAGAAACAACTTATCGACGCAACACTCGTAATATTATAATGATCTACATCATGCTGCATAGAATGGAAAGACAATCTCAATAATTATTTCAATACTGTTTCACAAGATACAATAGAACTAACATGTTTATAAATATTATTTGTCGATGGCAAAATAACGAACTTCCACGTTATATTATATTCATATATTAACTGTAGTCACATATTTTCGCTAAAGTAAATGATCAAGGCAGCCGAATTCCTTCAATGTCAACAACATGTTCGCCAAAATCTCTGAAACTTCATCCCCTCCATATTGAGCCATCAACGAAGCACTAGTCTTAATGTCCATATCTATTAGATCTTCCGGGGTCATCGGAGCTTTGTTCATCACCATAAATAGGAAGAACGTGGCAATTAAATATCCGTACAGTCCCTTTTTCTTAAAGTCTTCGCGGAAAGCCTCGTACGAATACTTTTCACAGTCGACACCAGCCTCTTCTAAGCTTCGCGTCAAAGTGTCGCGATACACTTTTAACACACTGTTGATCATATCTCGATCGAGTTGATTCGCACAGTGCAAACATAAGAACGTGGAAATATCTAACGCGGGTGAACCGTACCTAATTGTTGCAAAATCAATTAGCAACGCCTTTAGCTCTCCGTTTTCCCTTTTGAACAGTACATTGTTCATCGTGAAATCACCGTGACAGAGCGTTGCCAGTGGCTCGTCGGGCCGAAGTTCATCTTTAAACAAGGCCTCGTACACGTTTTCAAATAGACTGTCCATCTTATCGCACAATCGTTGATCGTAACCTTGATTGCGAAGAAACTTTACAGCACGAGCCGCTGTTTCATGAATAACGATCATCAGGTCCGCCTTTTCATCGAATCTATCTTCCCTGATATCGTTTACGATAGCAAAGAACTCTTCTTTACGCTGTTCTTTCATCGCATACGCTCCTGCGTGGAAACGTGCTAACTCTTTGCACGCGGCAATGGTATACTCCATGGGAACGTCATGTTTGACGCGTTGAAGATAGTAGCCGTACCGGGCTATAACGTTCTCGAACACCATCACAGAATCCTCTGGCGGCTTCTCGTCCGCGTAAATGCATCGGGCGTACTCTTTCTTGTCTTTGGCATATCTAGTGTAAAATAAAATCTCATTGTGGAACTGTTGATCGCTGTTGAGCATCTGTCTAACTTTCGGTAACGACGACGGCTTCTTCACTACTAAATTTATTTTTCTTTCTTCGTCGCCATTAGCGATGATTTCCACCAGTACTAACTTCGACAGGAAGTGGGAATCGTGTGGAATGGAAATTTTGTATTCCACGTTGGTGAAATCCTCGCCAAGTTTTGGTGAAATCTTTTGAATCAGAGGGTCTAACCACGAACGATGTTGCTCCGTTTCCTCGGCCATGATGGCATCGGTGAATAGACCGATTGAGTTGTCCCGAGTGTGGATGGAGCTGTCTCGATCGCCGACGCGGCGAACACTGTGCTACTGAGTACGCAAGGGACTGACAGTCGACTGTTGTTCTGTACAATATCGATAACACTCGGCCTGTGACGAAACGATACGGAACGGCAATTAGGTGGGAGATGTTAGGCCTTGACGTTGTGGTACACGCTCGTGTGTCAATCTTTGTACAATGAAATCAGATGTATGGAACGGCATTTTTAAATTAATACGAAAAATGAAATATATCACCGTTCTCTTTATTCGTGTCATTAAAACGAATAAGGGGCGATGATTCTTGGAAGTTATTCTACATTTATTAAAAACAAGTATCCCTAAACTAAATGTGACTTTTCATATACAGTTCCTGATTAAAAGAGTTTAACAAAATAATTGAAGTGAATTAAAATAAGTAGATTCATGTATGTATTGAAAATACGACAATCTTAAAAGTTGTAAATAGCATTTATTTCTCAATCATGATATAGGTAACACTCGATTTCTCAATTTTATCAGAACAAGCAAATAGAAACTAACTCTTCGTTCATTAACTTTAGCTGTAAGAGGATTACAATTGTGCAATTTTTTTATGTTGGGTTTTATGGGGTATTTAGGAATGATTACTCAGTTTCAAGTGATATGTTGAAAGATCAATTTTATTTGAAGACGCGGAAGGAAGACCTTTCTTCTCGACGTTACGGACGAGACTAAACTAAAATGTATCTGACAATCCTTAACTCGATGCGTTACAAAGGAACGCAACTGTCTGGGCCTACAAAGTATTTATCGCGCCCCGGATGTTAATATTACAAGATAGGATCAGAGGCCCATCGGCTAAACATGAACAAGAGATAAAACCTCGCTTATAACACCGATAAATATGCCCTAGTCAGCAGATTTATTTTTGCTTATTTTATTCTTCATAAAATTCAACATTTTAGATTGAAATCTGTAAAGACTAATAATTATGTCTTCCCTTAAGTCATTAAATATGCATTTGAAAATGAATCTGGAACAGACATATAACTAATGGCAACTTTCCGTACATAATACATATTCATATTTTGCTCTGGTGATTTCTACTTTTTATTTTCTTCGTAAGTGCTATTAATAAAAGTTTCAAGAAAATCTATGAATGCAAGTGTACAGTAAATTGAAACTAAGAATATTTCACGGCTACAGCCAGAACAGTAATAAAATGACACGTAGTATAATGACGTAATATGATGTAACAGAATGCTGTGATCTAATCGCTCTTGCCCATCTATTTCAGAACTGGTTAAACTAGCTAAAGTGTCTAGTCACTCGAATGAGTGAAATAAAACCGAAGTATTATGCACTCGATAAAAATGGTTAGTAATCATTGTTTGCTCGCTACCTCGTTCAAGATCTGTGGAATTAAAAGTGCATCAAGATTATTGTTGACAGAGTCAATCTTAATTACTGTGATAACGAGAGTGCAAACATTGCGCAATGCGACGTGTGCTATCCTTCTTTTGATGTTCGAATTAGTCATAGTAGTAGCTAAGCTTTGATTTGTTCCACGAGAAACATGCGCGTACAATTTAATAATTAATTTGTAATTAAATCATTTAAATTGATTCCACGTTCTATAATATTAATTTTGTATAATTATTTGTGCCATTGTCTATAATAACAATTGGTGTATCAAATTGTATAATTGATATTGTAACGATACTCGTTTCAGAAGCAATTCTGATAACTTTATATAGACATGCGGCATTATTTTTTTGATTCCTCCCAGCCATTTCTCTTTCCGAAACTAACTCAGCTTAACCCCTTGTAGACTTCTCTATTATGATAACCGCGAACCTTCTTGCGTAACGTCACTGCTGGAGAGCGACCAGTGGTTAGTATAACTGTTCTCCTCTCTTCACGAATAAAGACTCGCGAGTCTTGTCCTAATACTCCCAGGCATCCAGATGGCATCTCCTGTATTCTAGTACTCTAGTACTCTGGCCGGCCGCGGGCCGCTCTCTCCTCTGAAAGTTAAACTTCGTATTCTCAGTTCCAGTTGGACGACCGATAGATCAGCTGATTCTCTCCCAGCAGAGAGTACACCATGAGACTGCTATTTTCTACGATAACTTTTTTTTACGCAATTTTATAAAGTCATGCCATTAGATCTACTTTCATGTTTATCGCAATATTCATTTCAATTGATATTTCTTTTTTATCAGTTGAGACGTAAATTATTTACAACGATACGAGCAAATTTTTAAACCACAATTTCAGCCAATTATCAATGGGTATCTAATACGTGAAACGATTATGTAACAGAACACTTTTCGACTCGTTACTAACATGTTTCTCCTTATTATACTTAGGTTTTAGAAAAATCCAGAGTTCTCTGCGCCACAATTTTCTGTTTCCATTTTGTAATTGGTCCATTATACGAAATAAAAATATTATTACTCCTTGACCAGCTGAATTTGTATTGGGGTGAGATCAGTGTTATTATCATGCGTATCTTGTACTCGCGAACGTGCGATGAGTTCAACGAAAGAAAAGACGCTGAGAGCCAATCTCAGTGAACAATGGAGCCGAAGAGGGGACGCGTGAAACTTAGCGAGCAGAGGAGGCGAGATGGGAAAAAAGGGATGACAGGCCCAAGCAAGTGTAAGTGACCCGCGATTCAGAAAGGCAGGCAGCGGGAAACCGTCTTCTTGGTTTGCGAGACGAAATTAACTGAATGCGCACGAGTGGACCCTTGCGACGGATTTTCCTGTCAGAGCGAGCTCAGGATGACGATGAAATGTTCAGGTTACGCCTAAGGCACTTTCATTTGTAATACAACGAGACTACGCGATGCAAATTCTTTTCCTAAATCCAACCCGGAAATGCATCTTGCTATGCAAATTCATATAATTGTTTAAAGCAGAATGTAATAAAATCTCATGACCTGTAATAAATCATTTACTGCATTGCTATTCTTGCACTTTGATATATCATATTTCGTAGATCATATTATTTGTATTGTATGCCAGTGATATTTAAGCAAAGCAGGGAATGATATTTTATACTGACTGCAGACAGATAATAATTCCTTTTAGAATCGGGTCAAAGGTCGACGTCTGCAAGATGGGATTCGTTCCGTTACTGAAATGCAAACGCGAAATTAACCTGTTTACCGTCGACTGCAGCAGACTTTACATGCAATTATTAACAACGCTCTGTTAGCGGAATACAACTTTCTGATATAAGTTTACAGCCTTTAGCGCGGATATCAATTTCAGTTAACCGCATATTTTGACCAAGATTTTCTGAACATCTGTATTATTTTTACAAGATATCGAAGATTTTGTAGTTTTATAAGTATTTTCATATCAGTATGACGTATGACATTTAAAAAACAAATTGCACGTTTAATCTCTCATCGAAATTATAATTTCTACGTACACGACAAAATGAGTCCGAGTTAAAAATTTCTCAAGCTACAGTTTAAAACAGCACATGAATTAATATACAAGATTAATGTTCTCTTCGGAGAAGCACAAGAGGTGGAATCCTTTTTACGAGGTGCAACGCCGGTCCGCGTTGGCGCATTTAAAATTCCAAAACAGTTGAACCCGTGAGACCTTCCTCCAGGCCGGTGCTCGAAGAATGCTGATTTTTTTCTAAGAGAGCGAAAAGTTTTCGATTTCACACGCTGGCCTCGGCCCTTTGTCAGGCCTGTTTCTTCGCGGATTCACCGGAAGTTGAATTACTCCGAGAGAAGGGAACCATATTCCGTCTCCACGGCTGACTTTTTGTCGTTTTAATGACGCGCCTTTCTTCGCGTTTCCTACGTACACCACGTTGCAGAACTTCGACCGCTGTTCTCAAAGTAATCCTATCTCGCGTCAATAGGGAACTCGTACAAAAGTTGATTGTTACCGATCCAGATGCGAGATTTTCTGATAAACGGCTCCCTCGTTTCGTTGTAATATCGAATTAGAAAAATGTCAAACGTAGTTATAATAATATGGCTTTTTTAAAGCTGCTCGAGTTATGTAGTTGAAAAATAATAAAAATTTACGTGTGTAGTTATTTCACTTCTGAAAATTAATTGTTAGAAAAATGTTCAGTCATGCTTTCGGGTTTACATATACACTTATAATGTCTCGTGGCCGAGAAAGATAAATTGTCTAACACGAATATGTTTTAATAAAATTAAAGTGTATCTTTTTGAACAAAGTAAATAATTTGGGAAATTCTAGAGACTACTTGTACGATCTCACGAGTGAGCAAGTCGACAATGGAGGTGCTGCGTCGAATTCCCAAGGAACTCTACAGTCTTAACTTCTGTTCCGAGTGTCCGCGAGTATCTAAAATTGAAAAGTTCCACCGGACATTCTCTAGTCCCGCGAGCAGTTAAATCGTATTTTCTCACGGGTGCTTGTATGAAATCCCGCGATCAACAGTGATCGTTGCATGACCAGTCGTTTTGGCAACATCATGGAAGTAATGCGAATTTAATCGCGATACTAGGCTGAGTTTATCACCGTCGACAGTCCATTAAACCTACCTAAGCGCGCATAACGTTGTCATAACGGATCAGCCGGCAACTAGTCAGCGATTTTAGGCAACTTTTAGATCTCTACTCTTTCTTCCCTCCTGACTTGAGCTTACTCATAGTACTTTAGATTTTATGCATGCACTGTTCGAAGATGATTATATATTTGTATTGCTTCTATTCTTATTGGCTTGTGGAAACTCGGTACAATTTCACAGTACCCAACGGGATTAACTCGGTATTTCGAATTTATTTTCACCATTTGATTTTAGGCCTGACTTCTAATTGTATATTAAAATGACTTGATCCGTTCTGTACAACGTTCCCTCTTCGCTTATCTCGCGGATATTTATTCAACGATACAATCCATTCTTTTCCGTCGCTTAAGCCAAGAGCGAAATTTTACCTCGTAGATTTTCACTTTTTATAGCGGTATATCCAAAGCCGACTCGTAAAACATTCGCGTCGTCCAGAAAGAAATCCGAACGCGAACCGTCAGAGATTGCGTTGGCGGTCCCAGGATGGGAAAGGGGTGATCTTTCACAGGGAGATCTTTCAATCTAGCCGCGGACGCGTTCGCGGTCGGAGAAAAGGGAGAAAGGCAGGAAGCCGGTCGCAGCGGACCCGAGCGCTGCTTTAAAATTCAAATTCACAACTTTTGCTTAAACGTCTCTTAGATAGCCGAGATTGCCACGGCCCGCCTTTCGGAACACTCTTCGGCCCCTCTCGAACCATCCGACTGAATCTTGTACGACGCGTAGAAAAACGACCTTCGAGTTTCTACGGGGAATAGTCGAGTTTCAAGGAGTGTGTTCGCCGCGTACCTTCGGAACATATATATATATATATCTGTGTGTGTATGTATTCGCGTGTATGTGCGCGCAGAAGTTCGGATCGCGACGCGATCCCCGATAAGTAAATTGGCTCGAGCATTAGGAGTCCCCGGCGCGTTGCAATTCCGATGGCCGTGGTTACGTTACAAGGCGACGAACTCGAGCTTCATTATTGCCGTGCCCGAGATTGCTCGCGTTTATGTTAACGGGAACCATCGATTATCGTCGAAGGAACTGAGCTTATATGAAATTCCGTCACAAGTGCCTTGCATACGTATGTAAATCGAATCAGGATATAAGGTTGCTAGCAATGCTAAGACGAGTTCAGACAATACACTCGAGAACGCATGATTATTTTATTTTTACCTCCGTTGTCTTTTATTTTACTTTGCGTTTATATTATACTTCGTTCCTCATTTATTATCCTACATTTGTAGGGTGCAGAATACAAATGGGAACATGAATAATTTAGCTTAACAACTATAAAATAATCTAAATATGTATTTATCAACTAAAATATTGCGATCCGTTCTTCTAAACTCTTGAATATATTCTCCGTGATTTCTTCCTTCTTAGTAACGATGATTTTTTGCGTGATCCCGTTCGACGTTGCTTTTTTAAGTAGTTTACGGAACAAGCGCGGGGCCACTCGACCCCGCGTCGTTGCAACTCGACGCGTGCAACCGCTACGGCTGTGCTCTAACACGATGAAAATGCAAATCCGATCGGTATCGGCGCCTCTCTCTTCCACCGTCGAATGAAATTTATAATATTTTGGGGAAACCGTGCGCCTAGCGGGGGCTGCATCTTATGAATTTTGCATCGAACACCGCGAATCCATGGTACGCTGGCTAATTTGCTATTCAAATAAATTTATCCGAACCGCGGGTTCGTCCGATCGATTGCTCGCCCGTTGGCTGTTACTTTGATTTCTCCTCAACTTGTTACGAGACTCCAGATTCTTCTCGCGGTTTTAAGAATCCGCCCTCTAGTAAAATGAAAGCCGAGATAAATTGCGCGAAGTAATTTCCCCGGATGCAAAACGAACAAACGTTGCGTTCCGCTGAATCTCGCTTAACTTTTTGTTACTATGATTGTTCTTAAGATTGTTTTTAGGGGCAGCATGGACGTTGCGAACTTCCGTCGGTCCGATAAAGTATACTGCAACGCGAATCTCTTCGAGTTCTCAGGTGTATTTTAGCAAACAGGTTAGCTCGGCCAAAGGATAATTTCTGCTCGTCACCCTGTCTGCTATTTCTTCCTTAAAGACGATAGCCGTTAAGAAGTAGCAGCAGCAGTACTCCTCGGTACAAACAGCAGCAGATTAAATTTCCATTGCAAATTTCATTCGATACGGCTCCTCAGCTACGTGACGATTTTACCGCCTCGAAGCTGTCTTTCGTTTATGCAACGGCGAGCTGCGTCCAATGAAGAAAATAATACGCGTCAAGTTCCTTTATCAACTCCCTTTTCCCTGACAATGACGATCATTGCTAACGACGATTCTCTCATAATAAATGGATCAATGGTGCAATTTATTTTTCTCCCATTATATTTTAAAAAATATGTTTTCGCAAAAGTATGATTCTGTATAAAATTC
>SHCU01000909.1:0-10232 GCA_004307685.1 Ceratina australensis | reverse complement strand
TCGAATTTCATTAGAGATATTATACATATGAGAAATGTTCGCAAATCTGGTGTTAAGAAAGTTATTCCATTTCGTGTAAAATTTCTACATAATATTCGCTACATTGGATCAGGTTGCGTGCAAATATTGACAGAGTCAAATTTACCGTTCGCAACTCGTGAAATAGTTATTTCGAGCATAACGACGCAAGGGGTATAAGTACATAGTTTCAACTTATTGAATTTCAAACGGGTTAACAGAGCGTTATTGCGTTCATAAAGGGACGTCACGGCTGTCGCGTTTCATTCTGATTCAGATAAAGAACCGTATTCCATGTCTCGTTCGGATGCTAATGACGTATTAATGCTAACGACGCTCGTTAACAGCGTATATCGCTTGAAATAGTCCCGTGTGCCCCGTATTATTGCCATCTTCGTACAACGGTTTTGACAATTGACACAATTTATCACGAGCCGAGCAAATTAAGTCGCTTTATCTTAGTATTTAGTATTCGAATTCGTTCGTCGAATAAATTCGCGTGTTTAGTTTTATTTAATGAGACATTTTAAAAGATTAATTTATACCGTACAATCATAAGTTAGGTTATATCATATAATTTATATTCTCTCATATATAGGTTAAGACTATTATTAAAATATTGATCTATGATAATCGCAATGTGAATCGGACACGATTTTCGTTCATTTACATCCTTTTATTTCCTCTTCCATTTATCTTTCATACCGATTAAGAGAAAATGAATTTATAATAAAACTTTCTTTCATATCATCCCAGTTACAGAAGAAATATTGTTCCAAAGCATTTTACCCAGAATATGCATAATAATGGTCATTTCAGTCAAGCCAGTCCATTCGACTAACTGATTTAATTCAACTCCATTGAAGATGAGAAAATAAGAAAGATTTGAAAGAAAACGCTTTAAATTCTTGCTCACAATATAATAATAAAAGGCAGAGCGACGCTTATGCTACATCGGTCAATCGTCTAATCGATTTAATCCATTTTCATTAGGGATGAAAAAAACATAAAGAGAGAATTAAAAGGATACGTTACAAAGTGTCTACAACAGAAAAGTGATGGGCAAACGCGTATGTAGTATGATTCGATGATATACCGCGCTGTACGATTGGGTCAACGGTTATTAAGACAGCATCGATAAGACAACCGCATACGAGTGCACGCAACTCGGAGGACTGCTAATTACAGGGCACGATAAATCGCGCGTGCATCCATTTATCATTCCGGAATATTAAACGCGAGCCGAGCCGGCCAGAGCTGAAAACTTTATGCAATTGTTTCAGCAAACGTGAATCAAATCATTCGAGGTCGTAGCGTTCCGCATTAATCTTTCAACGGATAAAAATCTTGACGTTTCCTTCGCAACGGTAAACGTTTTATTCCTCTGCTGCTTTTCGTCGATATTTCTCTCCCCTAAAATTTATTGGTATTATCGATAGTACCATTTATATTATTAATTACAACACGTGAAACAATACGTATATGACGCAACGTGATATGAACGCAACAAAAGAAATTCAATTCTCATTTCGTTTAATTTCAGAATTTATTAAAATTGTATCGCCTAAATGTAATTGAACTTGATTAAAATTCTCGTTTACATGTAACACGTTGAACATTGGCGGTTCAATTGATTCGCAAAATTAATCAAACGACGAAATTAGTATCTTGATAACGCGGCTATATCATACATAGCGTTCAATAACACACCGCCGGTCGGTACGGCAATTAACACATCGCGAATATAATACCAGTTATGGTATACATTTTTCCTTCCACTAATTCGAAACAATTACACAATATTACTCTAATCTATTATGCCGTCATCTATTATTTCACCGTCCATCATCGTTATTGATTATCCTATCGCGAGCACGGCACCTCTAAAACTACAATCTAATTGTAAAATTACCCTCATACTACCTGTATATGAATATGAAACGAAACTAGCTTAGCGCGACGTTGGAAGGATTTAAAAAATAATCAAATTCACAGCTATTTGAATTTGACTAGCGTGGAACTACCTTAACGCTAAACCTACCACGGTCAAATGACCCTTCTTAAATTCGTCGATAAAAATAAAGCGCAAATGGTTTTATTTAAAATATTAAAATTTGTACGTTAAAATTGTAACTATAACTTAATTTGATGTCAAACTAAAATATCAATGCCGATATTAAATAGCATTCAAATGTAAAAAATGTCAATATAGTATACTTGCGTGTAAAATCTGTCGGTAGGTTTAGCGTTAACCTCAAGCACGTCATGTGAATAACTTGACACGGATGATTGTTCTTATTGAGATTTCAATGTATACACGTTATCGTAAAATATTACGATGTTAAGAAAATAATTACCGGTCGAGTAGAAAAGAGAATGGGAAGCGGAGAGGAGGTCTGTGCGGGAGGCTGGCGCGGGGTCTTAAAGACGGTGCGCGGAATGGGAAAGTTTATTAAACGAGCTTGGCAGAGGATAGCGAACAACTTTGCCCCCCGGAAAGATTAGTTCCTTCCCAACGCTTTAATAATCCCATAATATATCCCTGGCAAGAGAAAAATCGACGAGTCACGATCGGAGGTTCAACCTTTCGAAAATTCGCGCCATCCACTCTTCCAATAATTTATGGATTATCTCCCGACCTAATCGGTCACCATTCTTTATATCTTTTACTTCCCTCAGGCTCTTTTCCCCGATTGTTCCCGCTAAAATCTACTTAACGGAGGTTCGTTAAGCGAACAACCACCCCGTGAACAGTTGTACGTACACGTTACGTTTGGAAAACCGCGATTAGTACTGCGTTTCATAATATTCGTTAATAATTTAACCTAATTGAAAATAATCCCGCGGCAACTTTTGTTTCGTAGAAAATTGGAACGCGCTCGTTTACTAACGATAATTCGCGGCGCAATTATTATTTGCGATGATTAAATTAGAAGTGCCTAGATATATGTCAACAATCGTTAACAAACTGCTTTCATATTATTCTATCCTTTCTTACGGTTTAAACCGTATTAGAGGGTATAAAACTTACTTCCAATTCTTTCCGGCTGAACGTCCTTGAACTAGAATACGGATCGCATCGTAAGAAAAGGAGAAACGCATTGGTAACAAACCTTGATTTAAATAGAAGCAACGAGAGATATATATGTACCTAGCTGCTACCGAAGGGGAAATAAAAGCGGCGCGCGCAACGCGCTGGGTGGTTCACTCGCGGAATAAAGCGGCGTGCGAACAATGCGTGTGGCGGGCGGCCAGAGGAAGCCGCTGTTACAACGGACGCCGCGCCGATCCGCTCGCGTGTGCCACGCGATGACGGTGACAAGAACAATGACTGCCGCGATGACGACGCTTCTTCAATTAAGGCCATGCTCGCGCGAGAACAACGCGCGTCACGGACGTCCGCGCGCTTCTTTTTGCGCTCTTTTTTTTGTAGGAATAAGCTTCAATTTCTCGGTGAATACGCTTGTCATCCTGCACTAAATTTTAGATATATGCCAGAGAAATGAAGTCCGTTTCACGTGTTATAAACTAATGGGCGAACGATTTGAATCTGATTAAAGTTTAGAGTCAATTGAATTTTACAGAAGTTTTACACGAGAAGTATATTAATAATTGTTAATAAATCGCCTTTTAATCTTTTAAAGAAGAATTGAACAGGGCATGAAAATATAAGAATTTTCGTATCAAAATGTCTTGCGTGCAAAATGAATTTTATTAAAAGCATTTTCCACGGTGGACAGATTTGGAACACTTCCATGTTCTAATTACTGTGTTTTACGAATGAAATTCGCCCGGTGAAAAATTAAAGCTGAAACTTTCTTGCAGTAGCAATTATTTTGCGAGGGCTAACCAAAGTCTTCGTACAGTTACTTAAAACGTTAATGAATGCTACTTGTTAAGATGTAGCTCTGGACATTAACCTGTAACAGATAACGATCCTCTTCATTTGCCACTGATAAATTGAACTTTACTGAAACCTAACGTAATCTGTTCCAATTCTTGGCTAAATACCCCGGCAATTATCTTGTTCCCGCGTTTACAAAACTATGCGAGAAGCCGAAGCGTGTTAACCTGAAACAATTCGCGAACGAAACGTAATTGCCTACCATGAATTAATGTGGCCATAGCTTCCTTAGACCTACAAACGGAATGTATCTGATTTTTGTTAAAAATCCAAATTAAAAAAGTTGAAGAATGTTCATTTCTTTCGTCGCAACTCCGACAAATAAAAGTAAAGTTCGGTTCAATGTTGAACGAGTCATTTCGCTTTCAAAAGATTGCCAATACCTTTTAAAGCCACTAACAAAGAATTTCATACTGTCTCGTTCCCTCAAGGGTGAAATTTCGAAAAATCCAGAAATTGTTTTGTATTCTTATAGAATGACATTTTAGTTAGAGAACTAGTTTGACGTCTCATCGGGTTAAACAGATATAGAACATAAAAAAACATTTGTACGGGCTGTACAAATTATGAACACGGAAGTGTTTTACCGAACCCCTACGCCTTTTAATTATAATTCAATATATTAGAAGCATCGAAAATCATATAACTTCTTCGTCAAGTACGAAGTTCTCCATTTTATCTTTATCTAGATCGGACGACAACTAGAAGATTCAAGGAGACGAGCATCTTATATTTCACTTTTCGTCATATTTTTGCGTTACACCTAAACCCCGACACCCAGCTGTAAAAAAACACTTTCTTGTTAAAAAATACATTTTGACTTCATTTTCACCGATGCATTTAAATTGCATTGGTGAAAATCCTTTAATGAGCACCTGCAACATGATAGGGAACTACTTCCAGAATTTCAAGTCGATCCGTGTGGTAATATTTGCTGATGGTTGACAAGAGAGTCCGTGAGGAAGCAATTCTATAAACTCGTATACTTAATAAATATTACTTGTTAAGGGTAGTTCTCGACATCAGCTTCTTAACGCTGAAGGATTGAACACAACTGAAATCTACATATCCTAAAATATCATTCTTGGCTAAATGAAAAGCCGAAACGCGTTAATCCGAAACAATTCGCGGGCGCGACATATTCTTGCATGCATTTGCCTTTTCCATAAATGATGGGACCCGTTCATCCGGTCCCGGTGTCTACGATCCCGCAACGGGTTACAGTTGGCCGGTAGATACGTGCCGCCGTACGTGCTCGCGCTCACCGCGCATATTTCCATTCCCCAGCGCGCGTACACACATCGCTTGGATTATCTCTATTTATCGTACGTGCAATCCGGAATGGTGCTTCAGAAAATACCGAAAGAGGATTACCGGTCACACAGTCGAATGCGTTCGTGGCTTCATTAATTCAGGGAATGCTACTTTCTCCGGTGATATACCCACTGCTTGGATTTCCTTACTCATGCGCAACCACGTAAACGAGATGCTCGGGAAGAACAAACGAGGGCTACTTTGTGCATTTTATACTTCAAAGGGCTTCTGCGCATTTGAATAAGAACTTATTCTCTTCTCTTCCCGATCTGAGATATATAGTAAATTATCGTTTAATACAATTATGCATTTAATAATTGACAATAATAAATTACGTATTTATAAGAATCTACGTACATGAATATTCTAACTGTTTGACCATCCAATTTCAATAAATACTTCCGCGAAGATAAGTTTAAGTAAAAGGAAAAATAATTTTTCAATATCGAGATATTCGATTAAACGAGGGAAACAATTTAAAATTCGTAATCTTTTAAACGATTCTAATTAAGATCTTAAAACTTCCGAAGGGAAAAGTTAATTGTTTTTATAATTAATATCGAGACGTACACTTTTTGAGATATTGACCCCTCTTCCTTCGTTTCCTCCCATTTAATTTATCCGAGAATTCCTTTCGCAGAACTTTCACCGAACTTCTTCTTTCTTCTTATCCATTTTAGTTTCTGTTTTTTCCGCGGAAAGATTGTTCAATGTTACAATCGTTGCCGTAATCAGAAGGGGGTCCAACTTCGGAATCCAATTTCTACTCGCTCCACTACCGGCAACTTTCATCATTTTTTGTTTCCGAGCGCTTTCCTACGTTTAATGGGTTTTGCTCTTCGCTTTGCTAATGATACTCATTTTTCTTCAACTGATGAATTGAACATTCCTTGAATTAACTATCCTAAAACTATAATCACTCGAACCTCAATCATAATTAAATTTTCATACGACGATCTGATCTGAATAATTTATATTAATCGAACCATTGCGTGCACTTATCTTCTTAATCTAGCTGAACAAAAGTTCTTACAATATCTTTTATTAAAATTCCTTAGAACGAAATAAATCGCAAGTAATCTGAATTAAGAATCTTTGCATCTGTCAAAATTCATTGTACGCACAAATTTGGTTAAGAACGCATTAACATTTTACATGCATTAATCGAATGATATAAATTTGACCTTTTAAAATTGACTTTACTTAAAAGTGGCACTTTTGATCCGGAATAGTCATATGCTAACTCGGCCTGTATGCACTAGCACGGTTAACCATAAGTGCAAATATGTGTAGGGTTGGTAGTGTTTACACCGACGCGCAAACGTTTACATGTGTGCGCGCTCGTCGGTGGTCAGAGGCCACAGGAACCGTGCAGTATATTCGACAGGTGCACCGCGCGCGAGCGAGCAAGTTGGAGAGCGCGGCTCGAGCTTTCCCGATAATCTTGTTTATTTTCCGGCATGCGCTGGCCAGCCAGCGCCAACACCGGGTACAACCAGAATATAGGCACCGCGGGAGCTTCGGAAGTTCGCCGCGCCGAAAAGGCTTCGAAACTATGCGACGTCGCGCTTCGCACGCGTCCAGTTCACCTGGCCCCGTTAATTTCCTCCAAACAGACCTTCATTCAATAATCCCGGAACCGGAATTTATGCTCGCCGATGATTTATCCAAGGCCACGGCTCATTTCGAACTTCCAACGAGCCGTCGCTTCATCGAAACGAATGTCTTCCAACGGATAACGATGATTTATCGCCTTCGCGACAAATGGAACTGGAGATGAATATTCATTACAGCCTTTTGGAAGTTCACGTTTTGGGAGTACCGCTACTACCATTTCTGAAAAAACAGCGAGAATTTATTCAAGGTCCTAATAATAATATAAATACTTTTATCCGATATTATGAGTTGTTATACGATCGGTGAAGAATGATTGTAATCAACATATCTTCGTATTAATCTTGCTAATAAACATATATTAAATGAAACGCTTGCCGTCCTGTCTCCGTTAGGAAGAAACGTCGGGACGTGATCTCACGGAAGGTTTGATCGACGATACGTCAGCGACGTTGTCACGAATAGGTTGATTTATAAGCGTACGTCTAGGAGAATCGGATGGCTGATGGCGGAGGACTGCCAGCGAACACACCTTTCGTTTTAACGGTGCAAACAACGATAACAAAGATACATAAATTTCGGGAGACCGTTTCTGAAGAGAATATCAATTTCAGGCAGACCCCGTATAGAATCACGCGTGTAAATATTATCCGCGCTTATCCGAACTATTTCTTTCTGGATTGATCGATTCGCTTTATAATTTGAGACTTGTTACATTCGTCAATAAAAAATTCGATTCAAGGAATCAATAAAAAGTCTCGAATGAAAATGGATAAAAGATAATAGTCACATATATTACAGTTAGATATTTTAACAGTGGCGAGCATATTAGCAGGAACAGTAGCATGAAAAGATTTAAATGTCCAGACACAGGAGTACTTAACAGGACAAAATAACAAGCAGCACGTACAACTCAGTTTACAACGCAATTAGAGAAGAACGGGCACCGGAATGTTTAAGAGAATACAAAGGAAGAGGCCAGAGGATAGTAGCGAGATGTATAGTCCGTTCCCGACCAGTTGGCCAGTGAAGATCATTCTCTTTCTCACTCTGTCCCTTCTCTCCTGCTACCATGCGCTACGTCTTTATTGGCTGCGGCTGAAAATCACCGTGACTGGGAACGAACGTGATCGAATCACGAGTTATTCGAAAGTAGCAGTTCTAGCCGTCACTAGTGAGAACTGTGTCCTTGTCGGGAACGGACAGTAGATATGAAGAAATGAAGAAAAGACGTGTAGGTATTCGAGATACGCGCAAGAAAATGTGTGGCATGTGTCTAAACGCGCCAAGAACGTTGGTTGTATTTTCCTATTCCTACACAGGAATAACAGCGAAGATAGAAATATCGGCGAGAGAGATTTTTAAAGTAGAAGACGAGGAAGAGGAAACGAAATGAGGGAGACACCGAAGATATAACTACTACTACTACTACTTATATTATAAATAGTAAAAAAGAAATCACAGAATTTGCTGTTCACATTTTATTTGTTAAACGTTCGTATATCCAGTCTCATGGTATTGCAAGAACCAACAACTTTCTTCTACAGGTAGTATCGATACTCTTATCAGTTTTATTGAGAAACGACAGAACGTCAACGGACGAATGAAAATATGAACGATATTTAAACTGGAATTTTTTCTAAACGAATTCGCAACCGTCTATCGAACTCCATTATCGAGGCATCAATAACGACTGCGACTGCCATCACGATTCTCATACCCGGGGCGACGGCCCAATTCATCTTTCCCATTCAATCATCCAAACAATTTCAAAAACACGTTCTTCCATCCCGGTCGCATAGCTGTGCGTAGCTTCTGCGTGATATCGGCGAAGAATTTTAATGACTTACCCATAAATCCGCGACGCCGGGGCTTGGGTATCAGGGGACCGTCGCGCCGCGTTGTTTTTTGCGGCTGAGCATTCCACCGGGCGCCCTCGCCGCCCCGGAATGGAATGACGGACGTATCTTCGCATCGATACCCAAACTCCCGTCGCGTCTCGCATAGAAAAAAAAAAAGAAAACGAAGAGACGGGGAAAAACGGTGGGACGGGAAGACGTATAATTGTCGGGAGATTGAAAATCCTCTCCCCCTCCCGGGCCGCGTCGACGAGTTCGACTCCGTCTGCGATAACGTCACGATACGCCGAAAGAACACGAACGATCGTCGCCGATAGTCTCTCAATGACACACGCTTTGGCGCGAACCTTTCGGGACTAACGAGGCAAATTTTCCATCTACCCAACCTCCATTTTTCCTCCTCCCATGATTGCACGAGGCATGTTCCTCTTTTTCATCTCTCACCCATCGCCTCCTCGCTCGATCACGAACCGAGCTTCTCCGCGTTCAAGAGCGTTCAGCATCGACCGCATAATATACAGGATGCCGCCGATTTATCGTCCGTGATATTTCTAATCCCAGATTTCGAAAACTTATCTTCGGTAACGCCAGATAGGATTTCTAATAATATCATTAAAATTAACTGATCGATTAAGATGATATTTCTCAATACCAACATGTAGTATTTTATGAGTCAACGTTACGCTGAAAACAAACAGCTCTGCCCGTCGTTGCCTGCTTTAGGCGCAAAATCGTCGAAATTTAAATCATCAATAATTAATTAAGGAAGCCTCAAACGCAATTTTTGCACTCTTTCTCTTCGTTTCATTTTGACCTCCAGAATACGTCCCTAAAATATTTCCAAGTAGTAGGTTTACACCTTGTATAGTACTTGAATAATATTAGTACGAGTCAATTAGAAAACCTAACAATAACGATCACCATGGATCATAGAAACGAGATTTGTACCTGTAAAATAAACAGTTTCTTTGACTTCGAGCTTCGAAGTCATTGGATTACCCTAATCGCAAACAAAATTCCGGTCCCACCCGAAGCGAGGAATATTCTGGAATCGACTCGGTTCTCATTACGCTTTGATCCCCTTCGAAACGTCTCCCGGCATTCGCGACGTTCAAACGAGATTTCGATATCTAACGTTTAAGGGCGTCAGGGGGTCTAACGAAATTCGTCGAATTCCGATCGTGCAGTTCTGCGCCGCGCCGTGGAACGCGGGGGACGCTTTCATCCGTCGATCTGCTTCGTTCGAACGCCTTTATTTTTCTTCGCCTCGGCTAGGCGCTACCTTTGCCTTTTCTCAACGCCAGCTTTTTCTCTCTCTCTCTTTCTTTCGTTAAATCTCTACCTTATCTGTCCCGTCGTTCTCGTTCTCGCGCGCACAGTATTAGCCGAGGCCGATTTTCTTCACGGCTGCACCCGCAGAGACATCCTGTCTCACCAATTTCCTCGATAAAACCCGATGAATTTTCAAACGCGTCGATATTGCGCTTGCTTTTACGATCCTCAGCTTTCGAACGTTTTTTTTT
>SHCU01000908.1:17013-40349 GCA_004307685.1 Ceratina australensis | reverse complement strand
ATCGGTATTCGACTAACGGAGCCTTGAATCGACTGTTTTATCGCGGCGCGCACACTTCCGATTGAGACGTTACGTTTCAAATTGTATTTCAGCCAATAAATAATAACCCTTCGCGTCGCGAGCAGAAACTAAATTTATACCCCGTGTATCATTCGCAACCAGCAAATTTGTATTTATTATCGCTGTATATTATCCAATTTACCGTTGAATAAAACAAACGGCAAGAGGCGGCGATCGATCGGCTGGAACAAATAAATCACGAGCTGATCGCATGTTTTCTTTTCTTCGCAATAAATTTCTGCATTATCGAAAGGTGAGGGTGAACGCGCGGTTTCACCCCCGGCACAGAGGAACCACGATAAACGAAAAGTCCCTGGGGGGTGGTCTACCGAGGTGCGGGGCATCGCGATTATACGTGACTGCGACGTCACGTATCGTGTCCATTCACTGTTATCAACATCCAACATTTCCCGCCAGTGTAGCATCCGACTACACGCTACGTATTACGTATCTTGAACAGCATCGCGGAAAGCGTAACCCGTTAATAGTTCACGTGTACCGGCACGGGCCGAAACGAATAGCGGGGATGAAAATCGTATCGCGTGCCACGCAGCCAGAAAACCGCCGGCTATTATCAGGGACAAAGTCGAAAATCGTTGTTATCCCTGCCGTGTCACGCTACTGTTTCCTCCCGTCGTGCTCGGCGGCTAAATAGATTAACTGGCAACCGGAGAAAATATACCGAAACTCGAGACAGGATTGAGAAAGTTTCCTCACTTTTGCAGGCGCACTCTATTTGTCGAACTTGATCGCGTGCACTTTCTTCGATTCTACAACGTACGTACAGCCTCGTACAATTATTCTGGACCTACTACTGCTTATGTGAGAGTTACCTAGCAGGACAATATTCACAAGTGGTAAGAAATCTATTCGTTTATCTTTCAATGCTCCAGGCTTAAGCATTGGCAGCATCATCATATGCATTGAAACATAAACCAAGATTTCTTAGATTTCTTACTACTTGCGAATATTTTCCTGCTAGGGAACTCACACATAAGCAGTAGTAGGTCCAGAATAATTGTCCGGCGCTGTACTACGCGTTGAATTCATTTAATCAATTTTGTTTGCGAGAATCCATCTTGAAAGTGAAGAACACAGAAAAAGATATAGGGAATTGTACATGGTTAATTGTTTATAAGTAACGAGTGGAACCAGACAGGTGATGGTTACTAAGGTGACGTAATTAGCATAGGAGCACGTTCCCGTCGACTCGAGAACACCGACAACTCGAGCAAAGGTAATTGCGTGTAATTTGCCTGGGATAACTCGTTGAGATGTCACGGCACGCGATTTTGAAAGGCGACCCAACGTCGGAGCCGCATGAAACTACTCGCCGGCGAGCCCATTCGCCGTCTTTCCTCGCAACTTTTCATCGCGAAAAATTATATTTCATCTCTATCTCACGCACACGTCCCGTGAGAAAAGTAAAACTCTATGAAATTACGGACTATTACCGACAGCCTTTTATTTTACGTTCTGTTCTAATTGAAATTAACGAGTTTTCGACTCTAATTACCGTGTAGAAGATCATTACATGAAACCGCGAAGAATTTTGTAAGCTTTTAATACTCTCCCCTATGTACCTGATGAATTTATCCATTGAGCATAGTCATTACCGATTATGTCTTCTATAAAAAGAATTTATAAGATTCAGAACCGTTAATAAATCTGTACAGCGACTGTCACTTATTGCTCAGATTTATTTCCCCATTTTTGTAAAAATTCGTAACAATTTTGTAGCCAACAACTTGAAGAAATATGTCCAAGACACTAGATACGATCTGCACGAGTGGATACAAGAAGAGGTGTGAGAGTGTAGATCAACCACGAGCTCTCTAATAGCATATATAACGGCTGATAACTAACTAAACGTTCGCACGGTTACTTAGCATTTCTCCAATTGCCGGTTGTCCTTTCGATTATAGGTGCGCCGCGTTCTATGTCGTGTTTTAAACTAGAAACAAGAGTGAATAGAAGGTAAGCATACGCGAAAGCGAGCACTTTCTCTGGATGCAGACCCCGGCTGCATAGGTCGAATCCGAGAGCAACAGCATGAGAAGCGAACGCGAGCACAGATTTTCTCCTGTTCTTGGTCCCGCCTTCGCCTCGCTTCGGAACGCTTGACCTCGGCTACACTTCAAACACGACCTATTTACACAACGATCGACCAACAGAAGCCAGTAAACCGGAAGCTCGTTAAATCCGATCCTTAATGTTTCCTCATTAAATTCTCCCAGAGCGATCGCTTTTCTCTTCCCCTAATTCTAAAAATTATCGAACTCGGTAAAACTGGCATACAGTCGACTCTTGTTTCTCGGAGATACTTAATAAAATAAATATATATATAATATATGTATTTGTTTCATTACATTTGTTCAAATAGTGTTCACGAAATCGTTAAATAAGATACCACACCCTGCTCGTGATGTATTTTAATTTTAAATATCGAGTACGCGAGTATTTGGCACATATTTCATTTCCAAGTTTTCACATTGAATTCGACCGAACACATGTAGGGACACAGTCCGCTTAGGATCGCCGGCTACCTGTTACGATCATCTTGCACGTACGAGTTCGAGACTGCTGTTCCATCTAAGGATCCCCGCGCGTGATGCACAAGTCGATGAAGACTCTTCCGTATGCCAACACAAAGCAGATTTTCTACTTTTGGACAGGATCCGATTTCCGAGCTTTCAGCTTCAGACGGATACCTATACGTCTCTCTGTACAATATTCTTTTTCCTATTTTGATTTTCCGGGATAACACAACTCCGATGATATTTCATCAAAATGCACGTGTTGTCGTACTCAATAAAAATTCACAAAGCTCGCTATCAACGTATACCCGAACGTTAACGTTATCCAGCGGATTGTTATGCTGAATTTTTATTTGTCCACTTCTTCAGTAAGTTAGAAGATGAATTTTATTACCGTGGTCCTTTCACAAAGCCTTTTATGTTACGCTGTTCGCTGGCTCGATATTCCTCTCTGTGTACGTACGTCCGTTTCAATTTTATTATCTCCGTACGTAAATGAAGACCATCTCAGTGTTGAACTTCGAGAAGTTCGCAAGAATAAGTCCTAACGTACACTGCTCTTATCTGCATTCGTACGTTCCTTCTCGTTACGTAATTCAAACTATGTTTTAAATTCAATAGCCGTTATACGTGATTCCATGGCAAATGGTCTCGTCCAAACGTTATTTCACGGTAAATTTCGCGAGGACCAGGCCCAGACGTTTGTTCGCGAACCTCCTCGAGGAACAGTACACGTTGCCGGGCAACAGGTATTCAAATTAACCGGGACTCTTTTCTCGAATTCAACGACGGCGACGAGCGAACGAGGTCAACGCGAGTGGAAGCGCATTTAGGGTAAAGAAGCGAATTCCCGGTGGTGATGCCCGGCTTCCGGACTACCACCGTTGGTCGATACACGGGCTACGTGATTGGCTTCGCGAACGAGCAGCCCACCGGGCAACTTCGTTCCCCTCCACGTGGATGGATTTAACTCCGAACTCGTCGAAAAGTGAACTTGAAGAATTGGCGAACGTGCCGCGAGTCGTCTGGCCCCTCACATGGATCTGGTCAGTGGCAGATTTCGTAGAGGATTGATGAAAGGAGCGTGCACCGCAACCGCCGCGATTCGAACAATTTATGAACGATAAAACATGCGATTGTAGATAGTTTACGACATGATCTTCTCCTATTTTCGATAAATGCACACGTGCACATTTATTGATGGTATGCGCAGAGATGATAAAAACTTGATATAATGTCAAAAATCTTGTAGAATATTAACTCTTTGCACTCGTAGAATTTTTCCACAAATATTTTCTGAATTTCTTATGCAAATTAATGTATATATGAATTTTATAACATGCTTCATGCAAATTAATGTATATATGAATTTTATAACAATTAAGTTTAATTCAATCAATAATACATTGAAGCAGTAACTATTTACCTACATAACAATTATTTTATGAAACAGATGGTGACTGAGGTCACTTCTCGAGTGCAAGGGGTTAAAAGTGGAATACAAATAGTGATTATCAAAATACAAGTTCCATTTTCTTGACATGAAAATTTGCTTAAGGATTCGCAATCTAATCATAAAAAAAAAAATAGATTTGTTAGGTCTGCCTTATCTTTGTCACACTGTATCCGTTTAGGAGAGAAGGAATCGCGGCGTATCGATCGGGCGAAGCGCGTAGGTCGAGCGTACGTAACGTTTCGGGTCGTAAGATCAACGTAACGGGGCATCGCAGGGCGTAGCAGTAAGGGAAAAAGAAAGGGTTCTCGAGTGTTGCGTCGAAGTGGTTTGCTCAAAGTGGGGAAGTCATTAAAGAGGGATCTCTCTAAAAATAGCAGCTAGTCTCAAAGGACTCCGCTGCCGCCGCGGGCCGTGCCAGTAATCAAAGCGTTTCAATGTTTGTCTCGTGAAATGCGGTTAGGCCAAGTACATAGTATCTGCCCGCGCATGATAGTAGTCACCCAAAGAAGGAATATGCGGCGGCGCCGCGCATATCGCGTACAAATACAGCGGTCTGATAATTATCCGTAATTAAACGACCCCTGCAACTCATTATACGCGTAGTACAAGCGTTGCGATCTGTGTTAACGCGCCGCATGTGCCACGTCTCGATATTGACTATTTAGACTATTACATCGTTCTAGCATTGGGTATTCGACATACACTCCCTTTAATGAGTTATCTGTACGGTGTACAGAGTGGCCGGTAGCTCCCTGGCACAACCGGAAATGAACTAAATCTAAATGTATCGAAAAATGAAAAGAAAATGAGAAACCTAATTTGTTTTATTTCATAGTGAATATTTTGTTTAAAACTATGCAAATATTACTACAATAAAAATTGTATGTAAAATCCATTATTTCTATATTAAAAGATTTAATTTATTCTATGCGATATCTTGTTTAAAACTATGCAAATATCACTACAATAAAAATTGTACATAAAATCCATTATTTCTATATTGAAAGATATAATTTATTCTATGCATAAAAAAATCGGCAATTAAGTCTGTAGCCAAAGGGTTAAGCATGTATCTACGTGGATATCGGAGCTGTAAAAATAGCAACGGAGAGGATTCTCTTACAAAGAAACGGCAGCATGCTGATGTAACGTTCTTGATCCCTAACCCCGGAGATTCTTTAAGCGGAAAAAATAAATCGGTCGAAAGTAACCGGCCCAGTGAGCAATCCTCACCGCGAAATCGTTCGAGTAACCGATAACGTACGACCGACATTTCGCGTGGGCATTACTTAAGCTCGATTTCCGCGCCGATCATTTTCCGACCCGGTTCGTTCGAGCCGACCAATCGCTAATTAAAACATCCGACCAAACTGGTTAAGCAAACTTCCGTATACTTACCAGCAGACAGTACGGTGTGTTCTGATCCCCGATAACGCGTTCGTTTAACTGAACACGAGTTGCACAGTTAAATTACGGTAAAACGGTCAAGTGCAGCCGGCATCGAGTCACTAAGTAGTTTCTTTATCAACCCGTTCAACTGGTCCTCGGTATTTTTGCCTGACTGAAGGTTGCCCTTCGCGTTAAAACTTGAAAAATGTTTACAACTAAACTCGATTCTCGTTTTGTTTGAAAGACAGAAAACGTGGAAGCTTGGATAAACCTCAACCAATCAGAACGCGGAATCATTTGTGGAACGAAACTCGCGGAAAAGGAGCTCGTAAAACGTCGCGTGGCTAATGAGCGTGAACGGGATCGTAAATTATTAGACAGTGCCGTGCTGTATCAACTGCATGACAGAAACTATTCCCGGACTAAACTCTTCTAGCATAAATCGTTCGGTAATACAAATAAATATTATTTCCTTACGATCGTATCGAGTCGTAATGCAGGTTTCACACAATTTTTTAAACAACTGTCAAACACGTATATGTTAAAAATGTATTTTCCACTGCGTATATAGTCACGGCCTTGTGCCATCTTATTGCCTTCTGTTATTATTGATTTAACAATATTCAAGGAATATTTTAAGGTTTCGTTCATGTATTTTATTACGAAAAGTTTAACGTGATTCTATGTTAATTTAAAGGAACATTTATAATAATGTTTAATTGTGTGCCTTTATAAAGAAGTTATGTTTATCAATATAAAATAATAAACAGCAATTAAGAAGCAATTTCTTCTCTGGAGTATCGCAATTTTTACAATGATATATATGTAAAGTTGCGTCACTACATTCTACACGATTTGTCTATACATTCAGAATTAATCACTAAAATAATTTAGAAACTGACATTTGTCTAATGATTTTGTTCAGAAATAATAAGATTCCTGTTATTCGGAAGAGATTTCATACACACTCAAAGCGATATACATACACGTGGAATGTAACACGAGAGAGTGAGTGAGAGTTGGTTGGAATCAGCCGCTCACTTTTATTCTGCACGACCATTCGACACGCTCGAGCGGGCAGGTATAGTACTCGCAAGCAGTTCGCACAACGCCCGCGTGCGTTAATTTCCTGCTCGTGAATCGCGGCTTTATATTCGGAAACCACTTGATTCCGAAACCGCGGGCCAAGCCGGAGTATAAACAAGCCGCGGAGTCGAGACTGGATTGTGTTTAGCCGAACACGATGTCGTAAAATCTCGCGGATTTTGCCCAATAACCTCGGCCGCACAGGTAGGATTCGCGGTGGCAATCATGCGAATTAGGAGTATAATTAGGAGAATCAAGTAGATATCTGTGACTTGGACTGAATGCATGGATTAAATTCTTTACTATGTAAATACTCTCTCGTAACTATGAACGCGTGTGATATGGTTGCATTAACTCCGATTAGTATCAAGAATTTATCTGAAGCTGTTATATAAATTTTCTTATTTAGAGAAATTTTATACAGTGAATGTAATGTATACTATTTTTGTATCATGCATTGTCAATAACGAATAAGTAAAAGTTAAACTACATTAATTATTACTATTGACCTGATAATACATTTCATTAATCTTTTAGAAGGAAATGATGAATGTAATTGAAGAGAGAGTACATGCTCGTCTGCTTTTTGATACCATCAATGCGAAATTACGATATCACAAGCATGTATGTAAGTGTGTATTTCCGTTTAATCGATACGTACAGCCAACCAACGTGAATGAAAGAAGGAGAGACGTAGGCTGAAGGATTATTATGATGTTCTTTTTAATTTCCTTAAAACACGTTTCTGCTTCGGTACAATAATGTTCCGATGTGAGTAAGTGACTAAAAGCGACAGTAATAAATGAAATGCGATAAATACGAGAACATATTATGTTTTTCATCCGATTCCCATGCTAATTTACATTCATTAAGCGATGCTGTCGATGCATTCACGCGGTAGTTATGAACCACGGACCATTGTTCACGTATTTAACGTTTTCTTATTATTGCACATCCAATCTGCAGTTACTTTCAACGCGTAAATTCCTATAGGTGATTAATCTCTAAGATTATTCTGCTCTTATTTCTGTTAATGATACAGACAACAATGGACGAGAATGCATGTATTAAAAATAGGATTTATTCTTTCAATTTTTGCGAATTTTTGAAGGGGTATCCTTTTACGATTTTCACGATTTTTGCCATCTTTGCTTTTTCCGATCCTAGCGGATGGAATTTGATTAAAAAAGTCTGAGTTGCACTTCTACACGAGTAGAATAGGCATGTGTATCTCCAAAACGATCGATCAATTACTTATGTTAGAAAAAAATTCACAAAAATCGCCTAATTTCGCGACTTTTCCAGATCCTAAGATTTGATGTTCAGGTACATGCGCACCAAAAATTATGAAAATTGAAATATACGCAAACGCGCGTAAATATTTATGAAATACGAATCTCTGTACAAAGCGCAAATTGCTTTGCCAGTCCTGCACAATTTATGCGTCCAAAAACAATCTTGAGAAATTGAGGATTAGACAACTGTTTTCCAGCTTTACTCCCAGAGACATCATCGTCGACGGAAATTTTCCCGCGTAACGACCGCGATAATGAGTTCTTCCCAAAAGGTAAGAGATTCGTCGTCCACAAGGCGGCTTCTCAACCGCTCGGGTTTGCCTTCGAGTAATTGGACAATTACGCGCTATAATTGCTGTCTAACTAAGGTAAGATCGACGTTGGAAGTTATGATCCACTGTTCCTATGTTTCAAATGCAGTACATGAACATATATATATGTCATGCAAAAATACGTTTTTAAAAGATATTGCTGATACCTCTGATGCTTTTCTGGAAATCAGAAAATGCATAACAGAAAGAACGAGTATAATCTGATACATCAGGGAACACAGAATTCCTCAATTCTACGAGAAGTATATTCATACTGACGTGTGTATCTATAAAAATATCTTGTCTTAAGTCGAAGCTCCTGTCCAAAGCACTCACTATAAAAAGTGATAATATCAAATTCTTTGACTCGTTTCGGGTCGGGTACGTCTGCTAATTACGAGGGGAAACGCGGGCGCGGGGATGTACGCAACAACAGGCAACTTCCAGGCGGGCGTTTCGCGGAAAAGCTTCATCCGGTCGGATGAGGACGGATGGGGGGCAGAGAATCGTTCCTCGATTTGCAATTCAAACGAGCCCAAGCCCGAGGATTTCCCGCGCGCGCCAACAACCCGTCCACCCTGTTTCTCTGCTCTGCGCTCGCACTGTGACTGGCAGATGCCAGAAAATTTCAGAAACTCAGTCGCGATTACCCGTGACGGGGCTTGTACCTCGGATTGTAATTTAAATCACGTTTAATGTATCACAGGTCGGGCATGACAAAAAGGAAGCTGAAAAAGTTCGCCGGGCTCATTGTTCAAATTTAATGAAAAAGTTTAATGAAGTCCGGTTTTTCAATTCCCGAAGTAGACGAGGAGCTCCGGCCACGCGACACGCGAAATATAATACGCGGCAGACTTATCTACCCGTTATCCTACTGCGAATCTGGCCGCTGTGTTCCGACTGATAAATAATGGAGCGAGGAAATGGCCGGCGTGATCCTTTAGTGGCCCCTGTGCGAATCCCGTGTCAGAGGTATGCTACTCGCATCGCCGGTCTAGGGGGATTTATACAATCAACTTGAATAATAAAAATTTTTCACGAGATCACGTATCTACGAGTGAATAGACGCGAACGAAAAACTAGAGTCAATCCTCTAATCTCGTATTCATAAAAAAGTTCCAACACGGACGAACAGATTTTCCTTGCAATTATGAAAAATGAATCAATAAAAAATATCATTAAAATGTCTAGCATCTTCTAATAACATAATGAAATAAATGGTTATTTTCATTTGCTCGCGGAAAATGATGAGTTAAATATGTCTTAAAATAAGAGAAATTATTTTGCATTAGCTTCGATAAAAAAATGTCGTTATTAAACTACGTCATTGGATTATCAATTTTCATAAAAATAATTGAATTAGCTGTGGAAAAAACTGACACAATGATATTAAACGAAAACCCCTAAAAATTGCATGAAATGCATACGTGATCTGAACCATAATTCACGCTCTTAATCCGTTTTAGCTGCCAGCGATCTCGATAGCGTCGTTCCTTGCAATTAACGTCATTGCTTAAGCGCGTTCACCTAATCGAACGAAATGGCGCCTCGATCATATATGATCTACGAGTTAACGGCCGGTATACGCTATTTTAGGATCATTCCACCTGGATTAAGAGACGAAAATCGAGTCGGTTCGATCCGCTAAGATTCATAACGTTCGTCTGGTAAATCTTACTATGGCTTATTTATTCGGAAGGTGTCAAGAGGATGCGCTCGCTTCGCAGTGATAGATTAGGCGCCACGCCGAGGCGTCAATGGCCTGAATTCGGTTTATCGCGTATCAAAGCAACAGCTTTCAGGATCACGGAGCGAGGAATCTCTACAGATTATCTAGCATGAGCTCCTTCTATCAGAAGGCAGAATAAAATCAAAAGGATCATATATTGTAAAATTTAACACATTATAGATTGTATTGAATTATATATATAAAAATGTTCTGGTACCAATATAAATAAAATAATAGTAAAAATTCGAATGTTCAGTATGGTAGCCTTAATACTAAACGTGCCGGCATTTTTTGATACCTGATCTTACGATAGGGGGTTATTTGACCCCTCGTGGTGCGTAAGGTAGGTAAAGAGTTTTTGCCCATAAAAAATAAGCTACGAAAGACACGGAAAGCAAGAAATTGAATAATCAGATAATATAAGAATTTGCAGAAAGTCAAGTGACCGACAGAAATAATATACGAATATATATAATATAATACGAAATAATGTACGAATTGAAGTAAATTTTCAAAAAGGATCACTTGACCCAGCTCGGTACGTTTATAGATTTATTTGAAGACCTCTTGCATATGGAATGAATTAAATTTTTTAACTTACGGACTAAAAATGGTAAAAATTATTTGCATAGTTTTAAATCAAAATTCAACGAAAATTGTATGTACTTGAATTTTAAATTTTGATGCGGCACAGTTTGGATTCGACGCGAGTATTAAACACTCTGAGCACGTGGCCAAAAGCAAGCAAGTTCCATCAGCCGTTAAATAAACAAGCACTGTGGTCTATTTTCTGAATAAATACTTTAATAGGTCGAAACTCGCAAGAGCTGGTTATCCCCCTGACCTATCCCTCGTTCCACACAATATTTAGAAGATAACACAAGCACATTAGAGACACGTAGTACACTCGAGTAACAAGTTGTTACGCTGGCAAGTACAAAAATGGGCAGAGAAAGGACGAAAGTGGAAGAGAAGGATAGGTTGAACAGGGAGAAGTAACGAAACATTATGGCCGAGCAGCAAACTAATTTCCTGTTTACGTGGCGTCGCGTCCCTTTTAATCCGTGGACGGTCCATCGGGTAACGGGCCGTGGGCCAGGCCGTCTGCTATTCAGAATTTTTTCGCTCGCTTGTTTTGCCCCGAAAACGTCACAGATAACAGCGTTCTAATTAGCCGGTAATCAAGCGGCGACCGCTCTTAATTTTCTCTCGTCAAACAGGCAGACCCTATCGGGGCAAAGGGTATGTACTCATCTATGTACGTATGTATACACCTCGAGCTCGCACCGCTACCGTGGGCCGTGCAATAACGATCGAATCGAGTGGACCGCCAGAGGTGCAACGAATTCGAACTATAAAACGATCAACGCGACACGGCGGGCAGCCCGGGATGGCAATAAAATAATTGCCAGATCGTTTTTCATTGTCACCGGTCACGGTTGATACGGATATCGGATACAAAGTACGTACTTAAGATATAATTAGAGACAGGCGAAACGGACCAGGGTGCGCGGATTCGATCGTTACTATGCGCTGCCAAAATGGCCCCTAAGCCGGTCACTGACGAAACATTTTAATGCTGGCCGATCGATAAATCGAGACCTGCGTGCTTCTTGTAACGTCCACCTTTCAATATCGCGGAACCTCAACCCTTCCGTTGGCCGGGAAGGGATCACGCCTTTGCTTAATAATAAATAACGCGTATATTACGCTACGAAAGAAATTAATGAAAAGTAAAATTATAGTGTAAGAGAAAAATACTGAAACGATCGACGCTAACGAAACTGTTTTATCCTCTTAAACGTAAATTATCAGATAATAACCTACAAACATTATTCTACAATTAGTTGACCAGAAATAGATCTACGTACGCTCGAATTAATCAGGCATAGACTGATATATTGGTATTCTAGAATTATATGGAGAAGGATAGATTCGATTGAGTTCGAATTCCTCATTCTAGCAAGAGATCATTAACACTAGAAAGACTGAAACTTAGTATTGAGACTGTATGCCTATATTGCCCAAAAGCAGTCAAAATGACTTCCTTGGGCAATCTAGTGTTAGTGAATTCTCTCGATGACTCAAGGCAATATACCAACATCGTTGCTGATATCAATTTGTAATTTGTTTTATTAAGTTTCACGAGGGTCATAATCAATTTAATGTATCGAACAGTTAGTCAAACAATTCCTATACGATTGACATTTGATGGTTGACCACTTTGTCCGGTCGTTCTTTACAACGGCGATATCAAAGTAATCGGACGTGTTAACGCGGTAATTTTTCACTGGCTTAAAAGCCTCAACGTTGTCAGGAAAATTTATTCAGAAGCTCGCAACCGTGGCTGCAGCACGAAAAAAAGTGCATTTAGGTACACGCGAAACGGTGAGTAAAATACCGTGTACATAGTTAGCATGAACGGTAACTTCATTCAGGAAATATCGCAAGGAGTGAAGACAGGTTGACAAAGCGCCGATACGTGCCGGGCGCTTATCGTTCGGCTTGAACGTTCCGGCGGAGGAGGCAAACGTGTAAATTCATTGAATACAAACGATTTTCATCGAGCTGCCTCAGCATCGTTATCGAAAATTGTTACCAGTTAGAAAAAGAGCCAGCGCATTCGTGACCAACGTTCAAAATTACACTTGAGATCGACTTGAGATTCTATGTACCTCAAATGTGTACTAAAGGAAAATCGTTTCCAACCTGTTTCAACTTCCAAATATTATGGTGCGTATCTCGTTTTGAATATTTATAGACAAACACGTGTGTTTATAGGACAGGAACGTTGCACGTGAAAAAGTTGTAAATACTAAAATTGAAGTTAAAAAATCGGTATATTCAGAATAGAGTATGAAATTTTTCTATTGAAAACTTCATTGAATTCCTGTCACGTTTTACCTCTAAACATTGGGGCATATCTGTAGACGTCGATTACCCTATTTTAACCTCTTTTAAAGTCATGAGATTCCAATGGTCCGTTTAAAGGGTCCTCATGAAAGTAATATCTGCTTTTTTTTTCAAATCAATAAAATGTATTCATTAAACTACAAAATGGTTTGATACGTTTTATTCGAGAACTACTGGACTCTGATATTTTTATAGGATCTGTTTTTTCCATTAACTCGAATCTATGTACTATAGTTTATGAAAATATAAAAATAAATTAACAATTAAAAGGCAAGTGTAACTAACAAAAAATATTAATAAAAAGTGTGAACTGTGCAACGAAAGCTTGTAAGTTTTTCCCTGATAGTACTAAGGTGTTTTAATAAGTGTCAGCATTAGTAGAAAGTTAGGGTTATTGGTGGTAGTAGAGATTCTATCTACGTAGTTATAGCATCATTGTTCGCCGGTTTAACGCGGAAAAATCTAGGACGAAAGCGTGGCTCCTATACCCGAGTGAATTTTACTTTTTTAAAGTCTACATAAAAACACGGAATTCTGTGAATTTTCAGAAATGAGCCACATTCGAATGCTCGGAAGAGTTACTGAGTACGGAACATTACCTATAGGTAGGTACCGTATAAGCATTTATCGGTCTGCGATTCGTATTGAGAAACAGATTAAAGTGCGCAATGGATATAGCTTTCCGGCTGCATTCACGATGCGTTCCTATTCAACCGTTCGCTCGTACACCGGCAAGAATTAAATATAATCCCGTGTCTGTTTAGTACCAGCGTATCGATCGGCTCTAATCCCAAGGAAATTTCCCTTTAATTGCATTCATATTGTATCGCGGAAGGAATCCGCGGATGAAAACGTTGCACCCTCATCGCATTCATGCATATATTACTTATTCAGATATAGATGAAACGCTGTTTCATTTGAAATTTCAATTTACTGCGCCAGGATTAAATACAAAATTATGTGTTATTATTAACTACCCATGTTAAAAATGAATTATTTACAAATAGCTCGGAACTGACATAATCCTGTGATAAATCATTAAAAGTGTATGAAAAATCATTACCATTTCATTTTACTTCAGTTCATTTAAATTGAAAAAAAATTGCTAGTTCATCTTCTAATTTGGAACAATGTCTGGCAAATTGACTTACAATTTACTGAGTGTCGATGAAATGGTTTCAAACGGCGAACACTTTAACATCAAACATACCGTACCTTGGCCATAACGAGCAAAGGTATTTGCCAAAACGACAGTTCGCCTCTAATGAAAATAGAGTCCAAGCCACTGCCCAAAGTTCAAAACCGAACGGCCCGAGGCGGAGTCTGCGTGGCCACCGGATCCCACCCTTTATCCAACTATTGCCAATAAAAGATCTGCCAAATAACTGAGCTTGTGTACGTTGCACGAGAGAACAAAGTGATAACCATTCACGTACACCATCGCTCGGGAAGACTCTAAATATGCGCGATCAAATCTGTGTTAATTATATCGAATTTTAAAAAATTGTTAAAATTCTTTTCCTTTATATCATTACTTTATCGATACATATTGATTCGAGGACACGTCCGACTATCGTATTCAATTATTGTTTACCCTGATACTCGTGGATGCACCTACATATATTTACACATGCATATGCAACGTGCGTGCGTGGCCACATAAATCATACGCGGCGGGGCGTACAGGAAATCGATGTATCGAACGAGCATCGGAAACACCGAAATTTGGTTGTAGCCATGAATCACGAAGAGACAAACAAATTCGGCGCGCGCGAGCTTCGAGAGCGCGAACCGCGAGCAGGCATTACCGACTATTTAATTATTAGAGGCGATACGTGAAGTGAGCAATTATCGGTAATTAGGTATGGAGCGGACGTGATACGCGAAACCGCGCGTGTTAACGACGTGCACACGCGTACCCATGGAGAATGAAGCGCCGCGCGGATGCTTGAAAATTGTATGAAGAAGAATCGGCCTGTTTGTCAGCCGCGCGTCACGTTGTATCAACGATGTTAGCCGCGAACGTGTACCGCGAAATACATGAATGACGGATAGTAAAAAAAGGAAATTTTAAAATATGGTCAGGAATTTGAAATGCATGGCGCAATCTCGTGTCCGCTGAAACCATGCCAGTTAATACTGACTACTACTGTTAGTAATTCAAGATGCTTGAAACAGAAGATCTACAACACCTTCCATGGAATGACGGACTGTTCTCGTTTCTCTCATGCCGTAAGACTGAACGAAATTTGCGATATTATTACTTGAATTATTAAAAAACTGAACGTGCTTATTTTTATCAATGATGCGAATAAATATTTCTTGTTTTATTTGAACATTCAGCGGCATTCATATGAAATCAATAATCTATAGAACTTTTTATTCGTCGATAATAAAGAGCGTGTGTAGTTGAATACGATGATCGAAAGTATCCTTGAACCTTCCCTCCGTGAAATGCCTAGCGAAAAATCGGAAATAATTCTCACGTACTTTCGAGATGACGGTGCATATCAGAAAAATTTTTATGAATTTTTTGCTTTGCGTTTAAGAGCGGGAGGGTAGTTGAAAAATGAAAATCCATTAACTCCATAATTACACTCTTGGTCAAGATAGAGAACTGAAAATTGACATAAAATGGTCTTCGTATGAATACTTTATCGGATGGACTAACGAGAGATTAATTTGGTCTGAGAGTACTTTTGATCTTATCCGGCTACACCGTTTCACAATGAAAAACCTATGCAAGATTGATCAAAGCGTCGCATTAAAATATGATTTGAAAAGTCAGGCGAAATACGTCACGTCAGTTTTTCAGGTGCCACGATAACACTTGCTGAGATCATTTTAACGACGTGCTACCTTCAGTTATTTAGTTTTATGGTACATCGTAAAACATCCGTAAAAATGTCAGGCCCCGAGGAACGATACCGACTACTACTGCCAGTTGCACCTGTTTTGACCAAGCTTATAATTTAAGCGACACTTTAGAATTTAAAGTCCTCGCGGCGTTACGATCACATTAAACTTCGATCCTTTATCGATCTCCTTTCATACATTCTAGTTCGTCATGATAAAATAGCCTCGAAATGCAACGTGCAAGAAGAGGAAATTATATCAAATAACTTAATCACGCGTTTGTTTAAAATATCTTTCAATAAATCGCTGATGTTATCAATTGATTCGAAGTTACTTCTCCTTTTCTTAGCTATGATAATCCGTCAAAGATAAATCAACCAATGACAAGCAGAATAATTTGTAATGAATTAAAAAAAAGAGCTAAGTAGCAATAGTGTTTGCACAGCAAGGAGCACAAAATACGTCAAGGTATTCGATCAATTCACGATTCAGGCAGCTTGAAACAAGATCGCACTCGTTAGGCGAGAACGAACAGCTTTCATGCTCGTGCCTCGGTTATATACGAATCACCCCTTTCTACCTCGCTTTCAAACGACACGGAAGACCTCGTTGCCGCGGGCCTAACGTTAATGCGCGTGATTTTCTTTTCACTCCCTCCGGTGAGACCGGAGAGCTAGCTAGTGCCGCTGTTTGCCCTGCGATCCTTTTCACGATACAGAAAGGGGTTGTTCGAGGAGGAGGAGGAAAAACACAGGAAAGAAGGTTATATTCCGACAGAAAGTATTTGTGATTACGCCAACAAAGGTAGGACGTGAAAACGATTATTAATGAACGAAAATAATTTTCAAACATTTCTTCACTTTTTATATAATTATTTGAATAAGATTGAAAAGTTTGAAAATAAACGAGAGTCATTGCCAACGACGCAAAGTTTCTCTTCTCTACCTCGTACGTCCTCAAAGAAATTAATAAATTATTCATCTCATCGAATAACTAATGACGTCTTCTTACCCTTTCGAGCAATTTAAAATTATCTCCATCAGCTGAAAACCAGGACTGCGCGTAAGCGGGAAAGAGATTCTAAAAAAGGTGTGCACGCGTTTCTAAAGTCCGTAGACGAGAATAGACGAGCAGAGAATGCGTCCCATATACCAAAAAAGGTTCTCAAGCCGTAGGTATTTGTTAGATTTGCTAATTAAGCGCCGAATGAAATATTGAAAAGAATGTCGTCATCGTACGCGGCGGCCGCTTGTACGCGGGTAATTGGAATATGTAACGAACACGTAAAGTGAATAAAACCGGTGAATTTCCTCGAGTTTTACCGTGGGTACCGTGGTAAGTGTACGCTTTTTCCAACGGTACGTAAGGGAAAACCCTGAATTTACACCGTTTCTATTATTTGCGAAGCCATTTCTCCGTCGAATTCTTTTTCATGAATATTAACCGCGAGCCCGTTGGAGAGTCTTACTTTTTTTTTTCATACATTATACCGCGAGGACTCCCTGCATCCCGTAATAACCGACCTTCGGGGGAGAGAGCTTTTCCTCTCTTTGGAGTCGGGAGCCGCCGACAATTAGGAGAGAAGAATCAATTCTCTTTCTTTGCCACTCACCTTGGCGAAGTCGATCTTCAGTGTGCAGCAGCCGGAATATATATCTGCTCCATGAAGTGTTTCCTTCGCCCTGGTTGCCGATTCGACCGAGTCGAACGTGATTGTCAAAGAGGTTCAGTTAAGGATACATGGGTAGACGTTTTTTTTTTTAAGTAATCACGAACTGTCGATTCGAGAGAATCTCCGAGACCCTCTCAATGTAGTAAATAATTTACGTTTCGTTGAAAGAAATTCTGCTTTTAACTACATTTACAAATACTTCTTCATGCGAAATTCATGAATAAATTAATTGTCAGAATAAACTAATAATAGTTGAAATAAAATTCGAGCCATACAACTTTAATTGAAGAAAAGATATTTTATAAATAACAGGTATAGAATGTCGATACGGTCATCCATTATGTCAGAGTTTATTCGTCGAAGTTCGATCTGAACTAGGTAAAGCTCGCGATAACTGACACTGCAACCGTGTCACTGACGAGTTTTGCTTATAAATCTTCATTGTACCATAAAGGCGGAACGTGACCGACAAACTTTACCGTCGAGCGGTCGTTTTGAAAAAAAAAAGAAGAAGACGCGAGGAAAAATGTTGCTGCTCGGAGATCCTCTTTCGGAGCTTTAAAGCCCCGTTTATCGCGCTTCGAAAAGCTCGAGGGGGCTCATACGTAAAACGCGATTTGAATCGAGCAGGTCGTGGGTGAGTATATGTATGTATTGTAAAGGATATTCGACCATCGCCTGAACGCCGTTCTTCTTGAAGATAACGATGCGTTGTACCTGCCCGCTTGGCGCACTGATAGTGTGCAATACTTCCTGTAACAAAAAATATAACACGTTACTAAATATTTAATTCATTTCGTTGACGAATGAAGAAAAAGTGAAATATCGCATTCCAGACATTTCACCTTTTCAATTTCGAATAACTAATGACGTCTTCTTACCCTTTCGAGCAATTTAAAATTATCTCCATCAGCTGAAAACCAGGACTGCGCGTAAGCGGGAAAGAGATTCTAAAAAAGGTGTGCACGCGTTTCTAAAGTCCGTAGACGAGAATAGACGAGCAGAGAATGCGTCCCATATACCAAAAAAGGTTCTCAAGCCGTAGGTATTTGTTAGATTTGCTAATTAAGCGCCGAATGAAATATTGAAAAGAATGTCGTCATCGTACGCGGCGGCCGCTTGTACGCGGGTAATTGGAATATGTAACGAACACGTAAAGTGAATAAAACCGGTGAATTTCCTCGAGTTTTACCGTGGGTACCGTGGTAAGTGTACGCTTTTTCCAACGGTACGTAAGGGAAAACCCTGAATTTACACCGTTTCTATTATTTGCGAAGCCATTTCTCCGTCGAATTCTTTTTCATGAATATTAACCGCGAGCCCGTTGGAGAGTCTTACTTTTTTTTTTCATACATTATACCGCGAGGACTCCCTGCATCCCGTAATAACCGACCTTCGGGGGAGAGAGCTTTTCCTCTCTTTGGAGTCGGGAGCCGCCGACAATTAGGAGAGAAGAATCAATTCTCTTTCTTTGCCACTCACCTTGGCGAAGTCGATCTTCAGTGTGCAGCAGCCGGAATATATATCTGCTCCATGAAGTGTTTCCTTCGCCCTGGTTGCCGATTCGACCGAGTCGAACGTGATTGTCAAAGAGGTTCAGTTAAGGATACATGGGTAGACGTTTTTTTTTTTAAGTAATCACGAACTGTCGATTCGAGAGAATCTCCGAGACCCTCTCAATGTAGTAAATAATTTACGTTTCGTTGAAAGAAATTCTGCTTTTAACTACATTTACAAATACTTCTTCATGCGAAATTCATGAATAAATTAATTGTCAGAATAAACTAATAATAGTTGAAATAAAATTCGAGCCATACAACTTTAATTGAAGAAAAGATATTTTATAAATAACAGGTATAGAATGTCGATACGGTCATCCATTATGTCAGAGTTTATTCGTCGAAGTTCGATCTGAACTAGGTAAAGCTCGCGATAACTGACACTGCAACCGTGTCACTGACGAGTTTTGCTTATAAATCTTCATTGTACCATAAAGGCGGAACGTGACCGACAAACTTTACCGTCGAGCGGTCGTTTTGAAAAAAAAAAGAAGAAGACGCGAGGAAAAATGTTGCTGCTCGGAGATCCTCTTTCGGAGCTTTAAAGCCCCGTTTATCGCGCTTCGAAAAGCTCGAGGGGGCTCATACGTAAAACGCGATTTGAATCGAGCAGGTCGTGGGTGAGTATATGTATGTATTGTAAAGGATATTCGACCATCGCCTGAACGCCGTTCTTCTTGAAGATAACGATGCGTTGTACCTGCCCGCTTGGCGCACTGATAGTGTGCAATACTTCCTGTAACAAAAAATATAACACGTTACTAAATATTTAATTCATTTCGTTGACGAATGAAGAAAAAGTGAAATATCGCATTCCAGACATTTCACCTTTTCAATAGCACATAGTAATATGTATGACATTATAGCTTTTGAAATGTAATTTAGATTTATTTTATTTTATTTTAGTTAACTCGTATAATAACATTTCACATAAATACTTAATCCGATTAAGAAATTCACTATTTCGCATAAAATATCATTGCAGAAGAATATTAGGTTTCAAGTCAGACGCGAATTAATTCGATTCATGTAGTTCGCGCTCTTTTCATAAGTTTTTCCTTTGAAAAATTGAACGAAATCATAGATGTATATAATCGGAATAAATTTCATCGTATAAAATAATAAAAATGAGAAGGATGTAAGACGGGCAGACGCGTCACGTAAAACGCAGTCAGACGCGCGAAGTATTTCTCGCGATACATCTCAAATTCAAATCTAACATTTTTCGTGCGCGGACACACAGACCTCTTACTCAACTGGCATACGGAATAGGGCTTCGAAAAGGCTCGTTGCCCACTTTTGAACATGTTTTCCAGCCAACAGTCATATAAAGCGGTGAGTAACTTTATATCAGGCTGTTTCTTCGCTCCGTATAAATCCTCATACTATGTTTTACCTAACTTGCGATGCTCATTGAAACGATATAACTTCCGCCCTTTACATATTTGATGAGAATTGAAAAGATTCGAATACCGAGGACGCGAGATCTCTTGCGAAGTTAAAAATTGTTGAAATCTGTGCTATCTCCGAGTCAGGTAAAGATAGAGATCTCGATGGAAGCGACCTAGATAAACAGATGGATAAGTTCAACGTTTGTGGATGTTTACGGAAGATTTGATCAGGAGATTGTAAGAGATGCTCGAGTCTGCAATGACAAAACTCACGGCACGTTATAATACTGTGAGTTTATGGCGAACGCGAAAAGTCCGGGCGTGACCACTTTCATTTCCTTTCTGATTATAGAAGTCGTAAAGAAATCTAGCGATATTTTAGTATGGCCTGCCATGATAGCGCTGACTATCATTTCAACTTCTAAGTCTTATATAGTTGTACGCTTCGACGTATACTTTTGTGCAATGTGATATCAATTGAAATTCACAAGGCCTTGCTGATTTCTCAGCTGAGTTACCATTTATTGCACAGCTCAAACTCTATTTCATCATTATGGTTTCTCACATTCATTTAGTTTATATCACATATTTCGTATATTTTATCCTTACCATATTATCCTATCATTTATTTCATATATTTAGTTAGATTTATAATACAACTAACAAGGTTTTGGTTAATTGACGGGAGATACCTGAACGGCACAGCGAAATACGTGTCCTCGACTTTGAAAGCTGAATCAAACTTTCACCGATGCGTTTTGGTTTCACCGGAAGCTCGAAAATAATGCGACGCGTAAAACCCCAGAACTTAGATCGGTCGTTCAGCGGAAACCGGGTCACTTTTTTCCGTCCGCAACTACTTCATAAACTTTTTGTAGTTACGACTAGTTGGTCGACGTCACGAAGAAGTGTTTTGCATTAACGGGCCAGTTCTTAGTTTCCACTTTTTCACCCGTTGAAGACATAGCTGTACAATAAAACATGCTGATGCACGTTGGAATCCAACCACTTCGATCGCAAATTGTAAAAAGACCAGAATTCCCGTGACCCGACTTCGAACTGATAAGATCTTTAAGGCAGGAAAATTATTGAAATGAAAACTAATTAATTAAAAATATTTTACGTAATCGTCTCGTATAGCTTTACAATATTTCTCAGATACGTTACTCCTGATTTCAATATCTATAGAAACGAACGATTCAAAGACAGGAGATAACGACCACTCTTTAAGAAGATTCAACATCTGAGATTTCCGATTGGTACGTAGCAAAGGAAATTGGAAGTACTTGGAGGAACACGTCCCTCCTACCGAAAGGCAACCAATAATTGAAGACGCTTTGGGACCAGGTGGATGTTTACCTGTAGCTTCAACACCGGTAAACTCCGGTACGGAACGATGACGTAGCATGGCGCCTTGCCAAATTCACTTTTAAGCTGCAGCCTCTTTTGCTCCGAGGATGCCCTCGCGTTCGGACAAGACGTGAACCGACTCATGAATAACGTTTCAACCCTGGAAAGGACGGGACCGCGCGCCTGGCCAGTGAAATCCTTTTAACCGGAAAAGTATACCTTCCGATCAGGTCACACGCTATCGACCGACTCGGGATTCTCCTGTCATCAATTTCCTACGCCGTATGACTCAACGACGATCTATTTTTCTTCCGCGTTTTACGAGATCCGAATGAAACTAACGCTCATTCGTTATTCGCGTCCACCGTTAAACGTCAGCTACGACCGTCAGCGAATAAAAAACTATTATTAGGACCTTGAATAAGTTCTCGCTGTTTTTTCAGGAATGGTAGTAGCGGTACTCCGTGCGTGGAATTTCGAATGGTAACACACATTCAAGGAATCACTGCGTCTAACCCTAAATTTCAGTGTATGGTAGTTCACTTTAGTTTAACAAAAGTAATTATTTATTAGATCTGAAAATGTCCATTTTTGCGGGGAATTCTATTGTAGTACTTTATTCAAACGAAGTCTGCAGCTGAAGCACGTAGATTTCTTGTTGAGACCTACGGTGACAATGCTCTGTCGAATACGACGCGTAGAGACTGGTCTAGAGACTTCGACGCTTCAAAAATAATGATTTTGATCTTGAGGATAAGGAACGTTCTGGCGCACCAAAAACAAATTTGAAGACAAAGAATTAGAGGAATTACTCGACCGAGACCGATGTCAGACGCTAGCAGAACTTGGAAAAACATTACAAGTAGATGAGTCAACAGTTTCAAAACGTTTAAAAGTGTTAGGAATGATCCGGAAGCAAGGAAATTGGGTGCCATATGAGTTGAAGCCGAGAGAAATTTTGTACAAAAACAGCGAGAGCTTATTCAACACCCTAATAAATCCAATTGAAAAGAATCATCTGTTCGTTTTGGTTACATAGCACTATTGCGGACAATGATTTACAGCGAAAGCATAATCTTTTAAGGAAACAGGAATCTGACAAGAAGATATATAAAAATCAGTGCCGAATTTTTTATCACATTCCCGCGGATCCTGTCAAAGAAAATGTTTACGAGTAACCGAAAGGGCAAGTAATTTCCTTAACAATCTTCGCGGTAAGAAGAAACAAACGGCGCGTAATGCACGATTCGGTAAATCAGGGCAACAACGGTACAATGGTCGCTTTTCAGCTTGCACGCATTCCCGTGGCTTGGACTTAATTATCCGCCGTTTCCATCGCGTCTCAGGCGCGAAGAAAGTAAAGCTCCTTTGTACGATCCATGGCTGGGATAGGAGATCTTTTGTTGCATCTCTGACGTACAGTACAGTGTAAATTCAATACCGACCGCGCGAGTTCTTGCCTTCCCCGTTCTCTCTCTCTCTCTCTCTCTCTCGCTCGCGTGCTGTCGATCTTTAACAAAGCCCGTTCCCGTTCCTCCCACCGTTCCCGTCTTAAACGATACGACCGAGGAGCGAGTCAGGAATCGCGATAAGAATATATAGGTAATCCCTTCGATCGTTCTCTTTGTTCCGTGCTTCGTCGCCCGAGGTACGATACCGAGCCGACGGGATATGCTAATGGAATCTGTGTCGTGGAATCGTTTAATAAAATCGTCCGGCGAAGAAGTGAGAG
>SHCU01000907.1:6479-30868 GCA_004307685.1 Ceratina australensis | reverse complement strand
TTCGATCTCGCCTGAATTTTCAATGCATTCCAAAGATCGATATCATTTTTTTTTTACGCTGATACAGCGAGAATCAAGACGGTACTCGTGTAAAGTTTAGGTCTCGTTTTTGATCGTGGGAATGCAGAGGGACAAGACGTAGGTACGAATAAATTTATGTTTAATTTTCTCAAGTAATCGAGGCTTGAAAAAATTAAAAATGTATTGTCACTTGCAGGATTCTATAGATCATCTCCAAGGATACGATATTATCGGAGTTTAAAATGTTCTGTTATTAAAAATTACGATTGAATAAATTCTGCAGCGCCACTCCTAACTCCAACACGATCGTTTCTTATCGTCACAGGGATGAATGAACGGAATTAAAAACCAAATCGTGACTGTACTTACACATGCAAAATAGGAGAACGTACAAAAATTTAGAAACATGCCAGGAGTTATTCGTGAACTCTGCTATTTATGTACCTTCGGCAAGAAAGAACCTTTTCTTTCTCGATTGTTCTCACGTTGTCCACGGGAACTAATCCCCCTCGCTCTTATTGTTCGAACGTCTCTCCTTTTGGTTTTTCGCGAGACAGACGGGGTAAAGGATCGGGAAATAGTGGACGCCAGACGCAACAAGTTGAAAACTTACCGAGCCTGGAGTGGGCGACGCTCGAGTCGAGATGCTCGAGCACGCAGAAGGCCAGCAACAGGATGTACAGCCATCGTCGCGGAGTCCCGTCATACCCACGGTTAAAGCACCACCGTTCACACGCCATATTTACCGAGCAGCAAGCTGGCAGAGTCTCCTGGCGCTACACGAATATTACAAATCCGAGCACTGTCTGCGTCTCTTCCGACCGTCCGCGACGGGAAGGACGAAAACCGGGTGGGGGGGAATATGGAAAAACGACGAGAAGACGAAAGGCTGAGCTCGGGTACGAGCGAAACGTTCCAGAAGTCTTGATCGAGGCACGTAAAACGTCTTTCGTTCACCACGATGCTCACCGAATTTTTCGGCACTTCGCGTTTGTTTTACACGGAGAGACACCAGTCGTTGCGCAGAAGGCGAAACTCGGTTGATATCCCGCTGCTCCGACACTTATTCAAACCGGTACCGAACTGAGGACTGCTGAGGACGACGTCTCGGCGATCGCTTGCGCCTTCAACAGCATGTCGACTCTCACTGGACTGGCACTCCGACAACAGCGGCACGTACTCGCGCTAGCTGCCTCCACCGCGCCGCTACGCTCTATACTTTTCTGTCAGTTTCCCCTGTGCTTACCGATGCTTATCTAAAAGATTTCAGATACTTGTAAATCACATTTCTGTTAGCTTTGTATATAAAAATGTAATTACGTAACTCATAGAAGTTCGTATCACAGATCGAAATTATTATTTTTCATATTACCCTCGAGAGACGAAATTTCGTGGCCAATATGTTACCGATACACTTTATTATCTGTCATCAATTTTTTAATAGGTGTTCTTATTACTATGAGATGAAGCAATTAATGAATTTTAACCGGAAAATATGTCGGCAATAAAGACTTCTATTATCCCTGAAGACGATAATACATGATTCCATCGTAAAAATTAGAAATTGCGAAAACTAGTTGGTATCTTTTAATTTTATTTTAACAAGTTTCTCCTGATTTCCTTCCTTGGAATCTAAAATCGCTCAAAAGATATTATATGTAACGAGATATTTATAAATAAAAAATCAGGTACTTAATCTTAAGATAACGACGGAGAAATTCTGTTTTGAGGCGCGTGCTACAATTCATTTTCATCGAATTTTGCTATCCGCGGGAAGCACGTTTCAGTTACAGAACCCAAAGACAATTCACTGTAAGTGCTGCAAGGAGACACGATAGTATCGGCTGGAGAAATAGGAGTAAGTTTCCCTTTTAGTTGGCCGATATGCGACTCTGATCTTAAATCACTGGTCACCGTTTGATGTTGATTGAATATCGCCTGTGTAAATGAAGAAACAGATCAAATATTTTTCGTAACTCCTGTTTTACAAGTATCAAACGCGAGGCTTACCGTGAACGCTACATTATCTTGGAAGGTCCTGTGGCAGTGCGTGCCGGACGAATTGTGCGGGAAATTCAGAGACTCATTCACCTGCTCCACTTGTTCATACTTTTTCCTCAGCAAATACGATCTATCAGTCGTCCTGTACACATAATCTAGTTCGTCGAACGCGTCAAGCGCCGACAGAAGTTTGGAATCACGAATCCTTGCGTATTCATCCTTCTCGTTGCATTCTTCCTCCATTTTCACGGATTGAATTATTTTAGCTTGCCTCTCCTTCGTCAACGAGGTCCACAAATTGTAACGTTGCATCATCAGAAAAAGTGCTTGCCCGTCCATACCAAGCGGAGTAATTCCGACTTGCTCAAAATATTTAGCCACTTCCACCCACATCTGACCCAATTTCAACGAAAAATACAATTGTATCATCGATATCGTGATCTGGAAATGTATCGGAAACGAGAAGCATTGAAATTGGCAGTTCTAGTTATCACGAGGCTCACTCTATCTTCCTCCGAGAGATTAGCATGCAATATTTTATAACGTTCCTTCGCCATCTCGTATCTTTCGCTGTCCTTTTCGATCAACTTAAAGATACTATATATTTTCGATCTGACCGAGCCAACCATGTCCGTTAATGCTGGACTACTACCTGTATGCAATTTAATGCGATAAGTGTCGAACCATTGTTGTCTACTCATTTGAAGCAATTCCGTATCTAAAACATCACAAATGATATCTTATGAAACTACTTTGCTAACGAATTGAAACTATTGAAAGCTGCTATTTACCTTCGGTCGTGGCGTCCTCGGTCCTGAGCACTTTGAGTCGTATCTCCTCTTCCCGCCATATCATCGCTAATAGAGACATTAATCTTGCCTCGTTAATTCCTCTCCATGTAGACAGAAAAGGGCTACAATGAAAGTTGTCGCATATGTCTGTGAGGATACCGAGGTACAGGCAACGAGAATAATACGGTATAATCTCGATTATGTCGAGGACGACATACAATCCACCGTAGTGGACGAATTTGTTAAGACTTCTGGGACACCATACTACACACTCCCAAATGTACGCGCCGATAGCTATCAAAAGACTAAACGTTTTCATGTAACTTTCGTACGTTTAGACTGGGGGAATCATAATTTCTTTAGATTACCGTTGATCTATTTGGAACTCTTCGTCTTTCTGATATACGCATCGGAACAATAACTCCATGACGAATAAAACGCTATATTCCGCATATATTTCGTGATAAAACTCTTGTTTTCTCATAAGCCTCTCGGCCGATATCAGTGCCAACGTTAAAATCTTCTGCAGTTTCATGGTGATCCTATCCTGGTTCAAGACAGCGGTGATAAGCTCTGCAGAGTATAGTTACGTGTTGAGAAATGCAATGAATTTTAATTATTCGAATAGACTAACTGATTAATAGGAATATGATCCCATATTCCCGGAAACACTCAAGCAAATAAGCATTGTCGCTCAGCACGATCGTGCAAATAACTTTTACGCAAGTCGATACTATCTTCTCGTTGAATTTGCTGTTCAAACACCACTCTAACAACAAATACAATCTATAAAGCGTTCAAATATAATTTATGCTACGAAAGAACAGGAAGCGGGTTTTGTATTTTGCTTACCTGGTACAGCCATCGCTTTCCATAAACTGTTGCTGCATTTTCGGAGCCAATACTGCCAGGGCATTCATAGCGTGTGTCCACAAATCCCAAAATTGCGACGCGTTCCATGTGATCTCCTTATCTGCTGTATTTGGGTTCACGATACCAAGTATAGCGTGCATCAGCTTTCTCTTTATCATCAGCTGTCAATGAGTATTAATATCAGAATATCTTCCACTGTCCGATCGTGTCTGTTTATTCGAATAATTACGTAGATGCAAGCGTTCACTTCTGCCAGAAGCGTGACGATCAACAGCAAAGTTTTCTCGAATTGCAAGTCGTCTATTGTCCTACCGAATTTGATCGTTTCGGAAAACACTCGCGCTGTGCCGGATTCAACGCCGATTAAGTACTCGATCACGGCTTCCGCTATGCCGCAACTGACGAGATTCCACTTAGGGAACGCGACAAGGATCATAAGAATGACTACGGCAGTCTCGTTTCTGATCTTCACGTACAGATTTCTGTGCTGGCTATACCAGATGTATTTTTTAAACGCGTAACACAAGCCCCTGGGAAATTCGTCGAGTTCGATTCAATGGAAATTATCATCTACTAGCATCTTATTACCATAAAACGCAATGGTGAGGCGTTACGCTGTTCCTTAACTCGGTTGGCGTATCATTTGAAAACACCACGCATTTCAAAAGACTCCAAATAGTATTGACTATCAGAAAAACTGTATCGTCGCTGTAGTCCGAGCCTGATAGTAGTAAGTCCGGTGGCCTCGTGCAACGTGATTGGGTCGCGTACGGGAGATCCATTCTGGTGAGTATCGCAGTAAGTACGTTGGCCTTTAGTATTCTGCGAGCTTCGGAAATTATTTAAGATATAATAAAGTAAGTGCAATAGATCTTACGATTATGTACGTACCACAAGTATCGGATACGGACGAAAGCAGTAGAACCAATTCTAAACGTTTCGGGTACATCTCGATGTCGGAAGATTGCAGTAGTTCGACTACGATCAATGGCAACATAGATCCTTCCATGGCTTTACGACATTGCTCGAGTTTCATCGCTTCAACGTTTCTTACTTGCGTTCTTAGCAACAGGAAATGCAGCGATACGTGAAGTTTCAGGATCTGCTCCTGCGGCAGGATCCTGAGTAGGTCTCCTAACAATGTGAAGTATTGTTCGACCAAATCGTAATTGGTAGAACCATCCGAAAACTTTTCCAGTAAAGGTGGCAAGCGGCAAATCTCCAGCATTCTGTCGAGATGTAGCTCGTACTCTTTAGCCTTCCCGACGTTCTCGGCCAAGAATTTTAACACTTTCATCACTAACGGCAGATCTTTAATTTTCTATGTGTTTGTAAGGATCATTCGGGGAGAAAATAAAGTTTCCGTGTTTCCTTTATTGGGGAAACAATGAAATTGTGCCTGTAAAAGGATACATAGCCATCGTTTCCTACTTCGTGAAGGTAATCGTACAGGAGTCTGCATATGCGAATCACGCTGTTACTCGTAACGGAGTCGGATATAAGTGCATCTAATTTCTGTAGAATCTGATGCGTTTCTAGTTTTAACTTTTCATCAAACTCAAAGAATCTTTCGGGCAATTTGCTAGTTTTCGGGCAAAGGTAGGTAATATATTTCGGGCAAGTAAAGTCTTTCCAAATATAATCGACTTCCGATTTATCTTTTACAACTGTCGTCGACGATTTCTCAAATGTATCTCGCTGCGACTGCATTTTAATTGCTGCACATACATTCGTATATCCGATAAAAAATAAATTTTAAATAACGCTTCCCAGGGATTAAACTTTTGCGGGAAAATGAAATCTGACGATTTCTTACCTCGTCTTGCTGCGCAAATAAGGAAGGTGAATAAATGAAAAATATAATATATATATAAATACTGTATCACCTCAGGACATGCAAATTCAAGAATAAAATAAGCCTAAACGAGGCAGCAAACGGAAATCGTGAATGACACATTTTTTTGAAAAGTGACAATACATTCTAGAGGGCGTAAAAAATTGTCGAAGGCTGCCACAACCGGCAGCACTGGGCAGCGCTAATCTATTTTATATATTTTGCGCTGCGGTAAACTGCTGGAGTTTTCGTCATTCGTTGGCACATATACATGTAGTAGAAATCCAGTAAATTTTGTAATTTATTTAATTAGTGTCTTCATACGGAAAAATATAGAAGGTACGAAAAAATAATAGCTAATAAAATAGGCATTCATACATTTTGCGGTTACGCGCTTTGGTTATAAATGATTTAACATTCGGTATTGATGATGTCAATATTTCTTTCTATTGAAGGAATTGTAATTAAATTTGTGGGTCGCATAAAGATTATCCGGTGGTGCGTTATTAATTAAGGTGGCAAGATGATGGAAGATATGCAAGAGGAGGTTTGTATATATATTTTTCAGATAATACATTTTTTAAGCTGTCAACGAACAAATGAATGGAACAGTTGAATTTCATTATTTCAGACCCAATTTGTGGTCGACGATGTAAGCAAGATCATCAAAGAAGCTATTGAAGTATCTATCGGTGGGAATGCTTACCAGCATAATAAAGTGAATCAATGGACATCGAACGTTGTCGAGGCATGCCTAGGAAATCTTACAAAACTTCAAAAACCATATAAATATATAGGTATTTTTCTATAAATTCTAAAAAATAATTTTTCATGCAACTGATAATTTTGTTCTAGTCACTTGCACTATAATGCAAAAGAACGGAGCAGGACTGCATACAGCGAGCTCGTGTTACTGGGACAACGCTACAGACGGTAGCTGTACAGTACGTTGGGAGAATAAGACCATGTATTGTATCGTTTCTGTCTTTGGCTTAGCTATTTAATTGATTTTCAAGCTTTTCATGAGCATCAATGGTAAAACATTAAACAAACAAGATTTCATTTAATAAGCTACAAAAATTATAATAAAATGGGACATAAAATATATGAGGAGATCTATTTTGCAAAGTGGCCTTTTTCCTTTACGATATAATGCATTTTTATATTGTCTAACAATAAGATACCTATTGTTGCATTTGTTAAATATAATTTGCTTCGTATTGTACATACCTATATATTTATTATGAGACAAGAATAGTATTAAAAATTTATTTTATACTTTTTATATAAATGGTACTATTTATTATTTACATTTCTGTTTTACACAAGAGAATGTTCCATCTTTACTAGAATCATATATTTCGAATAACATAAGAATGCACAGTTATGGTTAACGTGTGCTGAATCGCAAAATATATGAATATTTTTTAGAAAATGAACACAAATTACACGCGTTTATTTTACTGATACTGTTAATTCCAATCGAACTTGGAACTTGGAAATTGTGTAATATCAAATGTAATTTTTAAAAGTAAAATGTAATAAATTATCTTGTACTGGAAATATCATAAATCCTATTCTTTTACGTTGCTTCAGAGATCCGATATGTCAGATAAGAAATCTTCGTCAATTGATAAATCCTCGTTTAACAAAAGCATGTTAACGTTTAAAGTATCACCGAATTCATCGTCTATATATATGTCCTCAACAGTATTATCTGGAATGTCCTGTGAAGAAAATTGACGTTTATTTCTTTATATCTGATTGCCAGTTCTTGTAACAAAACTAACATCTATCAGTTACGTGAAAATTACTTACCCCTCTGCGAATAGGTAATTTTCCTAAAGTCGTGCTGTTAATCGATTTCAATTGATTCAATGTTGCTGGCAGAGAACGTCGCCTTGTTAGATGACACGATTTGCAGTCTTTATTTTTCGCGGAGTCACTTAAAAGCATTAGATAAGAGTTCAGCGAGGTAGGGTTTTGTTCTTCTTGCTTAATCTCTACTTGAGCCTCGACGTCTTTACGTGTTGTCGCATCGCTCTGTACATTCTCAGAAGATTTATTACTTTCTTGAATACTGATTATCTTATCGTTCGACGACTGGAGATCATTCTTCTCAGGTGATATTGGATCATTGCACGATACGTTCAATTCGCCTGACACCTCAGCGATTGACTCGCATACAAAGTTTCGGGTACTTGATATGTCATACGAATGATTGGCTTTTTCGGTGTCAGCGTCGATGGCACCGGTGTTACTGGGTTTATGTTGCACTTTCTCGCTGGTCGTCGTACCTTCGTCAGAATCAACGAACAGGAACATTTTATCATTCGTCGATCTTTCTATAGTCTCAATTTTATTATCAGTGCTTGCGTGTAAATCGTACAGCTTCTCGAAAACGGACTTATTGGCTTCGTTATCCTCTGCCAGTTCTTCGAAATTCTGATAAGATTCGAATGGCGGAGATGAACATCTATAAGACTCGTTGGAAGGCGAAGTGGCACGTACAATCTTTGTAGCTCGATCCAGAGCATCTTTTAAATCTTTCAAAGGTTCCTTCTGCGGACTACTGGGCACCGATGGTTTCTTCGTATTTTCAGTCTCTTGTGTAGATCCTTCTTGACTTTCTCCTGTAGCCAATTATATTTTATTATCGTTATGCATTCAATTACTTAAAACATTCAAATATTTTAAATGTCTGTTACCTTCCGACCGCCTTCTTATAACGTAGGTATTGTCACTACAGGGAGAAACCGATTCTGCTACTGGACTTTTGGCAACAGCCTCAGTAGAAACGGTGTCATTATCATCTGGGTGTTGCACAAGATACTGAAATGATAAAACTTATAATCACACTGCGTTCCTTAAAAATAATATAATATTAATAATAATTCTTACGGATTCATCGGCGCATGTCTTCCGCATTTTCGATAAGCAAATCAACTTCTCCTTTCTCCATAACGAAGTCTCAAAAAAGCTTTGAGTATCAGAGTTTAACACTCGCGGTTGTACTATCGCGTTTTTTATGCTATCAGGCGTATGTAAATAGGGAACCTGAGACACAAAAGAATAACATGATCATAAGTGCGATACATAAGTGTGCGCGTTCGTCAAATTAGTATATTTAATAAAAATCCACCTTACGATATTGTTGATACGTTGACTTTATATAAGATGGGTCGTACTGACTCGGGGATTTATTATATTTAGGTTCCAAGCTGGTCTTGTGACTAGCTGGCTTGTGCGGCTCGTAATCCTTGCTCCTTGCCTCAGTGATTATTTTACTCCTGTTTGAACCTAATACGAAAAGAGTGTTAAAGGATTATATAAAATCATTTTGTTTGCAACGAAATAACAGATGAATCTCGTACTATAATTAGTGGAGGTATGTGACGAGTCACTGCCGTAGAAGAAATGTTCCCTTTTGTTCGCCAACGATTTTTTCAGCTGCTTTAAATTGGTCCTCGCGTCTTTGTAAGATTCATCGTCCGTCGAGTCAATTAATGGTGATGAATATACCGATGCCGTTCGCGATTCTACTTCTTGCGGAGCTTTGACTTTTCTATAAGTGCTGTTCCACGGTTGCACTATCCCTTCGGCGTTAGATTTCTCGTATGGATGAACGTCTAAGATCGCTACGTTTAAATCTGGATAATTCCTAGTCTTCTTGTATGTATTGGTGTTTGTAATCTTCTGCGCGTCTTCTTTCGCGTTGGATTTAATATCCTCGTCGAGGATATTTATTTTCTCGATGTGTGTCATCGCCTTTTGATTCGCATTTCTCTTCGGCACTGATCTCCTCGAAGGCATGTATTGTATCGGCGGTGAGTCTGAATTTCTCGTGGAACAGGACAACTGTTTGGCCGAGAGACTCTTCATCAACTTCGAAGATTTACCTTTAGGAGATTTCTCTGGCAAGACGAAGGTCTTTCCGGTTTCATTATTATTATTCATGTACTGATCAACATATACCGGATCTTCATCTTCATATTGCATCTAAAATAGCGACTCGTTAAACTTTCGAACTCAATTCGGACGAAATTATTTGTTTTAGCAAAATACGAACCTCTAATCTTTGAAGAAATCTACGCATCCTGTTCATATCTAATGCCCTTTTACTAAAATCTAATTGTAATCCAGCGTCCAACAGATTATGCAGTAACGGCGGAAAATCGTATAAGTCGGTAATAACGCCACGCTTCCAATGCGAATACTGTCTTTCCACGTCTGCTTTGCTATATCCGCTCCATGGTACGTGCACTGATCATCAGTGATCAAAGATCAATTTTTTTTAAGTCAAACAATTTACGCTTGTGTGAATATTTATTGTTACATTCGTAATTAAAGAAACACGAGTGTGCTTGTTGATATCGTTAAGGATGTGTGCCACGGGAAGCAATTATTCAAGCTATTGAAATTCCAGCAAACGCAATTCCGTTTCCTTATCGATTCTAAACCTGTTTCATTTTTATATTTCATCGATATCGCGCGCTGCGGAGTTTCTCGTTGAAAACTCTAATCCCGTAACCGCTTAAGCGAAGAAATCCGAGCATATGAAATTCCTCGAATACTCGTTTTAAGCAACCGCGAGAAATTTGTTGAAGATCGACTTTTTTTTGTCGGACACTTACTTGTACACATCTCCCAAATCAATAATGTCAAACCGTATACATCGCTCTCTTTGTGTGGTTCGTAATTGAAAAATAGTTCTGGCGCTTGCCAGCGGAAAATCTCGGTCCGCAGCCGTTCTTCGTATTCTCTGTCCGGTCTCGGCTGTGATAAAGTCACAAGATGCAAAATACTGTCAGAGAAGAAGTACTTCATGCACGCACATTGCGACGTTAATAGCCGTCGTTGTGGAAAAAAGTTCGTAACAAGCGAACGTGAGAGATTCGGAAACAATGTGAAAAATTCACAGGACTTATTCATATTTCTGCGCATACATTACGCTAACTGGTTCTCACCGTTCTGCGTTTTATTATCTCCTATGGATATTTCATCAAATTTCAACACTTCATGAGAAATCAGATATTAGGCTTTAAATGCGATACATAATTTAAATATTTGAAGATTTCACATTAACATGTAGTTTTCTGATTGTTTTTTACAATGTACTAAAAATGTACGTACGTAATTTTTAAACAGTAGTAAAAAAAAAAAATAACGGTGTGACTCATGTCCGAAAATAATGTACGCGCAGATCCGGTAACCGAAATGAATTTCCAAGCGTCAGTCGCTGAATGCAATTAAGAATGTCACGGCACAGTGATTTTATTCAAAGATGAACATTTTGTGAGTGGCGTCGCTCACAATTTCCTGCCACGAAATACCATTGGGCGTGTCAATAGCAAAACGGATATAACACTACATTGATTCTGCAAAGTACCTCTGTATATCGTGTAAAATCTGAAGAATTTACAAATTAATTTGCTCGACGCCTTTTCAATTTTAAAAAAATTAAGCAATTACACTTTAAATAAATATTCTATAAAACAACGTAACACGTGAAACGAATCGGTTTACTCTTAATAAGATTTTTTTCTCGGAAATCGATCAATGTAGTTCATTTTCCACGTCAATCAATGTCTTTATTGGTCTCGAAAGAACGTGTAACGCAACGGTTTATTGAAAGTTTAATAGACCCCAGCACGGCAATTTATCGCGACCGCGCAATTTCGTTCGCGTTTATGAATAAAATACTCTCATCTAGCTCAAGTTAGTTAACAGCCTAGTTATTCGTTAATAATTGTTGGTAAGCCCGCCCGGTAACAAATGCAAAATAATTTTACGCCAGTTCAACTGATAATAACATATCAAATCGCTGTACCGTGTTCCGATGGCAGCTCGTTCGATATTACAAAAAATCTACGATTTATCGTGGTACACGTCCATTAATTATATGTAACAATTACAAAAATGACATTTTATCGAGCGACTGTTAATTAAAAAAAAAAAAATATTTTATCATGCAATGGGATAAGCAAAGCATAATAGTCACTTACACTGTCAATGTGCATAGCCAGTTCCCATCCGCCGAGTTTTACTAGACCATTAGAAGCCAGATAGACGCAATGCGAGCTGATGGCAGTATGCACGTACCCGCGCATGTGAGCATGTCTTAACGCATCGGATAGTCTTCCTCCGCATTTCGCGATCCCTTGTATAGATATTCGCTCGCCCTGATCGTGTATGTAATGATAAAGAGTACAGTCGATGGATTCAAAGATCGAAATTAAGCCATGATCGTCGGTAAAAGTGGTAGCCATCAACAGTAACACGTTAGGGTGCCGAATTTCCCTGAATAAATAAAAATAAATGATGTACGTAGTACGAGTAATAATTAAACAATTACATAGAATTATTTAGTTAAAACAGACTGACGTTTTGCGATCTATCGCAATTTATTAGAAAATCGTGCAAACATTAGATAACAGTTTATAAATAATAAAAAATATAAAAATTCTAAAATTGATTGATACTTACGAAAGGATATCTAAATCAGCTTTGATAGCGTCTTTGCATTCGGGATGAGAGTGTCTCTTCAACGAAACTCGGGTGTTATGCCACTCGGCAAATATCAGCTCGAGATATCGGTCCTCCGTGCCTGCGACCCATCCGATCTCAAAAATCTCAGAGGGTGCTATATGCGGCAGACCGGTTACGAGGAATCTCGGCTCTCGCGACTTTCGCTCGTTATCGCATTTGTTGTTATTATTCTTCGCTAGATAATCGGCTCTGGTCTTGTCGGGGCTGCATGGTGTTTCGAGCTGCGCGTCGTCGGAAGTCCGTCTACGATCTATGAAAGCCTGAAGAGCATTCCGGTACGATTCGCTGAAAACAGACACGAGAATACTTTACGTGTTACAGGAACGCGTTCGATTTAACATTTTTACTCTAGAAAATATAAAATTTTAAGAATAGGAAGTACATAAGGTGAAAAGATGTTCTAAATTAAAAGGTCGATAATAAATTTTGAATCGACGTGGAAGTTCGAAATACCCTCCAAAACTTACACATGACGAGCGATGAAATAAAAGACAGCCGACAGCCAGCGAAATATCGAGGCGACCCGGGACAAAAACGTGACTGACACTTATTTCCTTGCACTCACCACGGAACTTAGAACGATACTGATCGAGCTTCTAAACGTTACGAACATCTCCGAGAAAATAGCGTGCCGCGATGTCAATTGAGAGAACCGTAGTTGACACCGGTCGGTTCGAATTATTCTCAATATACCCGGACAAAATAGGTTAAGACGTTTATCGGTTACATGCGGAAAATGCGAAACTTACCTGACAGTCCGTTCGCGACTGTAAATCATACTTCGTCGTTTTTTCGTAACGTCAGTCATTTTTCAAACGGACAAACGAGAACAGTTCTCACACCCACACCGAACAATCAATCTTCGAACTAACAACTACGTTGGCAGCACTGTTGTCAACATATCGATTCGTCAATCGCGCAATCGATAAAAATTTTATTGCCAAATTTTTCATCCATCGCATTGGCACTACTGTTTTTTAAGTGAACTGTTCTAACGGAAAAGTGCTCGAAATAATTTGCTCGGTTTTAATATCTCAAGGTAAGTACTCTATTGAAATTCGAATATACAAGATTCTTTGTGTACGGAACGCGATTTAACGTGCGATCGCGTGAACCGATGAATGGATAGAGTAAATCTAGGTGAATTTAGCAAGCCTAACTGTCGACTCGATTCGGCTGTACGTTCGTTTGTCGTAATAGATAGAACGATTTCCCGTGGAAGGCGTAGAGATAATGATCGTTATTTTCTGGTGTTCACTCGGGTTTAGCATCATCACAATGAACCGGAACCTGACCTAACAGCGAACCTCCGAGTGAAAACACGGACTATGCGTGCCACAGCTTTCGTTCACAACAGTAGACGCGGCAACAAAAGGGTGAGTGCTTATATTCTATTGATCTTAAAATTAATATTTCCACGTATATCACTTGTTACAAGAGGCGTGGGTACGCTTAGCATCAATCACGGTGTTATGATAAATATGTATAATTCATTTTAGGAAGCTATTAGACTTACTTATTTAGGCTGCACTGTTTTTGTGCTAAGTTCCATCCGCTTCGATCCCTTTGCACGTTATCTCTGAAAAATAGACGTCAGAAATAAAAATACGATCAATCAGAAATTGTATATTAAATCTCATATTATTTCGATTGTTTTCGATACTCCTTGGTATTTTTAAATGAACACTATTCGATTGGAATTGTCAATAGTAGATAAGTCTGGAGAAGACAAATTCCGTTCGGTTACGGATCGGAGAGCTAGGGAGGTCAGTAGAACAATTCAGGTGAGAAAAAAGCGAAGCACCGCGGAAAGTGAACGATCTAACGTCCGTTTTTCGCTGGCGAAATTCTAGATTCCGCTAACTTGTACTTTCTCTGATTCCTTTTTCATGGATCGCGGAGCAACGACACTGCTCCCGCGATAACTCCGTGTACATTATACGTTTCCTATTCTTAATTCTTTTCCCCGCGTTTCTTTTGTTATCTGGTTTACATATCGTCTGTAATCTATTCGATCCGGTGTAACAGAACGGAAACGAATGGTACGCATCGCGTGAATTAAATGCTTGCCCCGGATCTCGTACTTGTTACTTCGCGTTCTCTAAAATATCTTCCCAATTTAATCCGCTTCACAAATCTTTAACACTAGATTGCCCACGGAAGTCATTTTGACTGCTTTTTAGTTTCAATAGGTATATGCTAAGTTTCAGTCTCTCTAGTCTTAATAATATGCTCATTCATTTGTATATAATTATGCCAGGATATGACTGATATTCTTAATCGAACTGGTATCGAGCAGAGTGGATCATAAAATTTGTAATCTTGTTACAGGTAAACGTGAATATCAGATAATTGGGGTTTGCCAGCGAAGATTAGTTATCAAATTGTGTGTACAAAAATAGACACGTGCAATTGACAAAATCAAACGTAAATGGCAATTTGATCAATTTAAGCGTTGAGCAGGGTTTCGTTAAGAAATCTCGACTCTATCAATTGAACGAGCAATCAATTAAACTATGTGTAACGATTACATTCAGTAGTTGAGATTGGTCCTAATGACAGCCAGGTTTTTATTACCCAAGTATCTTTGGCAGTCACTCATTATTCTTTGAGAGATCATTTATCGTCAAGTAGGAACGAAAGCATAACAAAAAATTAGTTAATTAACATCGTTAGGATGATTAATTTCTCGATCGGGAGTTAATTGGATGATCGGTGAAATATTTGTAACCGAGTGAAAATCGACGATATCGTTTGGTAATTATAATCCTGTCTTGAACACGTGGAGGACGACTAATTAAGGCTTTCGAATCGAAGCCAACCGATACGCCTCATCCTGTATTTAGAGTTGCTCTTGTTTGAATTTCGATATGAGTCGCAGCAGCGCATAGGATCTACGGACGTTCGATTTTTATGTCTATTTCTGTGTCAGTGAAATCAGGAACGCTGGCGATGATAGGAGAGATACAAACGATAATGCAGTCTGATAAAGTATAGTTTACAAGTGACGAGGATGTTTGCTAAAGTAGTACGCTATCATGGTTCGCTTCGTTTCAATATATTCGTTTCATTTAGTTGTAGCGTACATTCATTGAGGGGTCTATTGTGCTCTTTGATGTCGCGGTAGTTACTTCGGCATCTGTTCGATATCCTGATTTTCTAGGATACGCGTGAAACGTGTTATAGACTAAACAGATGATATCTCGGGTAGTATTAATGTAAGAAGAACACAATTAAACATTGATATATGTATGTACGTGTTTCGTTCAATGACATATTTTACTTGTTTCATCCGGATTAGTTAAGAGGAGAGAAAGAAAATAAACGCAGATGTTGCACATCCTATGACCGCGTTTCTCGTAGTAAACTAGGCAGCGAGTTACATTTTTGTTTAATTATAGCTCGTTTTCACGATTTGTTTAAAAATATCTTCAGACTACTCTGGGACGTATTTTAGAGTTATTATTATTATTAGAGTGTATACGTCAACATAAACAGTTATGTATGATATTTTTGAGTAATCAATTTTCTATTTGCAACTGTGTTATCGCTTGTCGTTGGCTAGCAAAAATTGTTACAACGTCTTCTGGTAATTTGATACAATAGCAATCAATGAACAAGACGTAATTCATGGTTTAAATTGATATTACGATTGTCGTCTGTTGAGTCTCGGTTCCGCGACGTGACGATCAACAGGGAAAGCAGACAGCGCATTAGTATGCTTAATAAACCTTTATTGCACGCTCGTAGAGTGAGAACTGACCTGCCGCTATTCTCAGATCCGCATCGTCGCAGTTTCATTAGCAACAATTATGTAACACGAAGTAAGATGATTTGTAAATTTGTTGCGACAAACGCTGGAACCGAGTAACTTCTCTTCCTAACGCGGACACGTTTTACATCCGTCACTGACTCGATCTTAACGCTCGAGACGCGAAGCTCACGCTGTATCTTAATATCTCGCATATGGCAACCGTAGGATTATACAAATCGGAGAATCAGGAAATCATTTTCAGTTACCAGAGAACAGAAATTGTTAGTCACTCTCTCGACCATTCCAATTTGATTTATGTTTCGCGGCACAATACGAATAATTCTAGTTACTCGCGCGATGCAATTTGCGACTGTCCGAAATCTTTTGTACTCCGCATAGCATTTCCGGTAAATAAATCAATCGGGTTTATTCGTTCTTCAACAATAGTTTTATAGGGGCACCGGTCATTTAGTTGAGAGCATAATGGAGGTCATATCGAGGTAGAGTCTCACTGATCCTACTTAACGGTCTACCTGTGCTCGGTTCCAAACCGCACAAAAGGACCCAGTTTTTCGGGCGTGATTAACCCGCCTCCTCGATACGCTTGAAACATTTCTGAACGTTTAAACGGTACCGAGTACAGAGAAATTCGTTCAGCTACTTTCGTCCGGCTGTCATTGCTCGATTGAATCTTTAATTCTCTCGGACGCGTGACATTTAATCTACCGATCGTTGTAGCTTTGTACAGCAAACGTTTAGAGGCTTCTTAATGGTATTAAGCTAACCGCTACTATGGTCGGTATAGCTGAAATCAATTGAAACGCTGGATTTCGAAAATTGTAACGTCGGTTCACGCACTGTAATTTTACGAATTAATTTTACGGATCACTAGCCACCCCGTTGAATTTAAATTGAATGGAACGTCGATATAACGGAGTTTCAATTTCAAGGAATACTAACTCCATAGAATTTTGATTATATGTACAGGGTAACGATACGTATCGATTTAGTGGAATAGTCGATTTCGTACGATTCTAGTATTAGGAGCAACCTCAGTTTTTATCAGGGGATCTCTCTTTGAAGAAGTTCGTCGAGGAATTCCAGCATGAACAGGGCATTAGTTCCGTGAGATTTTATAAAGTAATGACCTTAACGGATGCTTCAGGCTGCATCGGTTCTATACACTTGTCAAGCGCGGGTAAAATACCAATTTTCAAGAACATCAACCACGAGGAATTTTAATTCCGTAAAATATAAGATTTCGTACAATGAAACTCCGCAACAGGATCACACGGGTTCGTTTTAAATAGCACGCCAGGATTTTCAGATTCACTCGCTCGATTTCGAACTATCACGTTCTAACTTTGCACAACTCTTGCAGAATCGCTGCACAAAACGGGTAAAAAATTTCGCGTTTAGGTAAACTGTAATTTTTAAATATTACGAGAAGGATGTTAACGGCCGCGGTTGGAATCGCGATAAAACTAGCGGATCGTCGCTTCGCCGCGAACTGTTTCAACGTTTTAGAGCAGGGGAACCGGTTGCAGCGACGCCTGTGATAAAGCATAATTCTCTCGTCGGCTAGTTACGTTATAGGTGAAGGTTACCGAGTTCGTGTCAGCCGGCTGATAATATAGCACCGAAAAACGTTTCAGCGTTACCGCGTAACGTGTCATTGCGATCGCGAGAAATGCACGAGTTCCAACGAGATGTAGATTAAAACTGGTCCGGAGCGTTCGGGCATAGGAGTATCACCGTTACGTAGAACGTTACGTTTTACTTAAGCATTCCTGCTGTGTGTTTTCATTATCTATAGAGATAGAAATACAGGTTGATGAAAGTAGCAGAGCTATTGACGCATGGGATATTTCGTTTGATCGGTGATACAGTGTACAGATTTATCGTGCGCGAAATATTTTAACACCGTGTGAAATCGAGTATATTGAAATTCCTGATTAATATTCGAGGTTCGAACATGGAAGTAATTATGGATCGAAATATCCGGTTCTTCGTTAGAGCCTGAGATCATTAATTACTTCCTCGTCCCTCCGGGAGTTCTTCCGCGCAAGTAATTCCACTGATTTCGCGTTACGTGAAACTGGATCATTTTATTCAAATTCGGGTTGCCGTACAGAACAATCGTACCGCGTATCACACGCGCGATGCGTTTGCTAACTGTAATTATCATAGTCATTGTTGTAACCCGGTGAAAGATGCGGCCGCCTGTTTGTCACCGTCGTTTCGAACAATGTGACGTTTCACTTTGTTGAACACCGTTTCCTGCGGTACGGTTCGGCCGATGTGACAATAATAGTGAGAACCCGTCGTAAAAATGTACCGTTGTGTTCACGCTAATTATCCCCGGGACTATGGCTTCAATAAACGAATCTCAAAAGAGAAGCTCAACCAAACATTTCAGGCGATTATTCAAATCAAATGAAAATCGGTGCATCACCGAACGCTCCGTGCGAAACGCGTGAAATGACGTGAGAATGTCTCTAAAAGGGATTCAAATAGATCGTATCACAAGTGTTTAAGAAATAACAGGCAAACATAGTTATTGTCTGCTGAATAAATTGTCTGTCATCTCAGATGTACATCGAAGGTTGAGTTTGTTTTCGTGCTGTCGTACAACGCGTCTGGATACAAGTATATTTTGTTGAAAAACCGTTACGTAAGCCCCGATCTTAATTTTGAAAATCTGCCGTTAGAAAATTGGTTTCTGTGTTTATCTTAGTGCTGCTGATCAGCGCAACGATCACGTTATGGAGGTTTGAAACAAACCTTTGTAAATATACAAGACTGCGTCCTACTAACAACTGTCATATTAACAACCCGATGATTAGAATTTTATGTGCTTACGTTCACCGGCACTGTTTTAGTCCTTAAATGACTATTAATGTCCCCAGATTCTTCCAAACAAATCTATTTTTGTAGAAATTTATTTTCACCGAGAAATCAACGAGTTATTTTTCAAAAGAGTACGTCTGAACCTAATTTGTCTCTGTTTTGAACGTTCACAAGTCTCTAGTCCACTTATTCTAATTGATATTCGACTTAGGTTTATTCTACTTAATGTTCCAATTAATATTCGACGCTTTGAAGTGATGGCATCTCGTGAAAGTCAAACACGTGAACACATTTCAATTATCTCTAAAATATTCAAACGCTAACTTATAACAAGAACATAAATGATCGCAGTGTTCGTCAACGATAAGTTCCCGTCGAGTGTGCAAATAATTCTGTCCTCAGTTTTACCTTATCAAACCGCCAGTTTGCCATACGATTACGTTAGAGAAACAAAAAACAAAATAATTATCTAGAAAGCGTTAAGATGAAGAAGTCACGATACCTCCGCGTAAGCAGATAGTTTAATAATTCATATCTTAATTGTCGTATTAAAAATTTAACATCAGTTTACAGAGATTGTAGTCACACGAACTTGCATATGCTTTCAACAATTTCCTTGTGCATTTATTAACATTGCTAAGTTTTCAAATGCCAATGTTTGTCTGTAGTTAATTATAGATCGAAGTTATGCTTGTCTTTGCCTTTATCTCTGATTTCGAGTCGTGACTTCTTTATTTTAAACTCATGTTTAGTTGAAAAACAAAAATATATTTGCAACTCGAGTTTCAATGATATTAACGTTACAAAGACTCACAGAACAATCATTAGAAATCAAGCTGATTCAAAATAAATTACAAATTTTCATAAACACTAATTCACCGATTTAACAAGTATTCATGACACAAAAGGCACTGAAATTACAGGGAGAACTTGTAAAATCTATCGAAATACCTTTACAACGTCAACTATTAACGAACAAATTACGGATTAATAAATTACCACGAATCCAGACCATAAATACCATGAACCCTCGAAGAACGGTAAATAATGAAAAAAAAGACTTACTTCCTGAGCCATTTGAACATTCCCATCATTCCCATCGCGCACGTGGCGCATCGGATTACGGTTCTCAGATAAAACTCGATAAGCTGACAGGTGAGCGTCGCGACGCCGGTCACTAGCACCGAGAACGAGAGGTTGTACTTGGTTCGCGTCGCGCGCCGATTCGCTTCCTTTTCGCGACTGACGAGTCGGCAAGCGCTCGTGCCTCCGCGACACTTCCTTCTGACACTTCTGACAACGCTACCGACCGCGACCGGCTGCACGCCGCCACTCGCTCTGATTCCGAGCCGACGATCCCCACTATCGATATCCTACCCTAAACCTGACCATCCTCGCGTATCCTTGCGTTTCGGGCTTCAGCAAGGGTAACAGAGTCAATTCGAGGGGCGGGGCGTCAGAGTTTCATGCTTCGACGAAATGATTTTACGTCTTAATTTTTTTTCTACCAATGTTTACGGTACAATCTACTCGCGTGCAAATTGCGGTGCAATTGTAACCGAAGGAAATTGCGTATTTCACTCGATTCGAGTAGCTCGTTAATTTTTGTCAGATAGTTTATAATTGCTTGATTAGAAAAAGTGATATAGGAATGTTAGATTAAGTTAAACCACTTGGAAGATTCTTTTATAATAGATGCTCGTTCTAAAGATAACGAGTAATTATTTCATATTTGAAGCTACTCCTTTGAATTTCAAGGATAGTAAAATTGCATCTAGTTTTATTTCAGAACAGGTGACAAATTATTACCGCTTAAATTATTTGTTAATATCTCCTGCAGATAAATCTTTTTAATCCCTCGGTCATAGACCTATGTATTAAACTCACCTTTCCCAGTCTGGTATACTCATTTTTGCAGTTTTTATCTGAATTGTAGTCGTAAACAATTGAGTCAAATCCGTAAAACCATGGTTTCTTGTTACAACAAGTATGTTCAATTGAAATCGCGTCCGGGCGTCATGATCGATCGAACCGTGTGTTTCTCAAGAGTAAATTTTATTCGATTAAACAATTTCACATTTATTTTTATATTGTCACCTCAAATATTAACAATATCCACGGGGAACGTAACATCGTCGTGTTAAACGAGCCAACTTTTGGAACTCAATGGCAATCGCTGACGTTCGCTGAAGTTTGACAACAACTCTTGGTTTCAGCGAATTTGCATGTGTATATGTGTCCAGTTCTCGGTACCTCATGATTAAACCAAACGAATTACGAACATCCGTATTTATTAAAATATTGTATGCATGAAATTTGATGCTTATTCATTTCAATTTCTTAATTCATTTTTATCATTATCATTCTCAGATTTAAGCTCCGATAATCGAGAGTTTAGGATTTTGCAAACAGATCAGTTGAAATCAAGTTGATCAGGATTTCGTTTCTTCTTATGAAAAATGTCTAGATGTCATTGTACCAAAGAGGAAGTACGCGTTTAACGGAACGCTTTAATGATTAATCCCGTAACGGGAGCTTTTAACCGCGGCTTGAAGTCGTTTGAGAATTTACATTCCTAGACGGTGGTGGTTGCTCTGGAACTAGGAAGCTTTTTGCGGAATCATTCTCCGCGATGAAGTTCGTTTGACGTCGGGCTGTAGGGATGCCGGTGCCGCGTAATGACGCGCCTCTTTTCGCTGGCTCAATTCATGAGACCAGCAGACGGCAATCAGTGTGATGAGTGATAACAAACAACAATTACTGCGTGCAGTCTGCGGCAAAAAGAGAGAACTAGGTTGTTGCACGTAGGAGGAATGGCGCTTTGACGATGCAGCTTCGCTGTTGTTACGCTTATTTCATACCGAGAATTAAATTAATTGCGTTAGGAAAATGATTAAGACGATTGTCATTGGATTACAACTTGTATCTCTAAAGAAATTGCTTAACGTTCAAGAATATATGGGTACATTTATTAATGATTCCATTACTTGCAATTTGTCAAGAAAAATCAGACAAAGATACTCGTAAGAAAATTAGCTTTGTACCTCACATTTTTGTTGCTCAATTTCAGCCGTCCGTGGTACTTGGTACACGTAGTAAATGATTCAACCTATTCGAAACGCAAAGGATCGATGTAATAATGATTACATGAAATTGTATCGTAGAATCTTTAATTTCAAGATAAATACACTCTGTATAAGATTCGATAAATATGTCTTTTCATATCGTTAATAAAGTAATAGGCTTCAAGTAATATTTAAGAATTCGGTAACGTTAGTGGCATTGATAGTTTTATCTATCCGAGAAGACTAGTTCATTCTTAGTTACATACTAATATAATGATCACACAAACAGCGTAAAAAACATCGTAAATGAAAATGAAAACTATATATAGAGAGGTAGTAGCAATAGTTATCACAATCGTATAAGCGAAATGAGACCAGAGATTACAAAGTAGATTCAGAAACGCAAATTCAAATGGCACTTATACTATTCAGCGTCTCGCGTCTTCCTCCATCCTATTGACGTGATTTCATCTCTTGCTTCACGCAGGAAGTAAATGCTTGTAAACGCTTGAGTCGCTGTTGAGACTGAAATGATATAGCAATTAATATTAAATTTCAATTTAGAGTTTCTTAGTAGCTAAAAGACGCTGAATGCATTTTCTTATTTGTGACAAAGCAGGCAGTTCTCTGTGTACTATGCAACTAGCTGTACATCGACGCATCTCAAGTTGCAGTATATCAGGCACGCTTAGCGATAAACTGAGGATTTCAGGCATTTGTTATTAGGATATAACGAGCGCAGGTTAAAAAATCTAAGTTAGTTTTTTCTAATACCTTGAAGCCCCTACGCAATCGATCTTTCATTATCGCTATGAATTCCGTGTACGATAACTGGCCATCGCCGTCCTCGTCGAAAAGCGCAAACACGGTATCTATAATATGATCGCTGAGCACGGTTCCTGTGCAGATTTTCACGGCGCGTTGAAACTCATCTGAAAAGGATCAGTTGTCAAAAATTTGTATAATCGTTTGTATTATTATAGAGAATATTTATTGAAACCTTTCGATATCGGATGATCCGCCAAAGTGTACATTCGCATAGCTATTGCGAAATCATCGATGTTGTTCAAGAATTGATAAAAGTGCCGGAATTCCTCGAACGTGATTCCCTTTTGGAGTTCCGAGTTTATCAGTATTCTATCTAAATATTTGTCGTACCTGGGGAGAGAGAAACGTGTCGGCGTGTAATTATATAAAATAAATAGTGAATAGTATTTTTTGATTTCGAATAATGAATCAGATAAATGAGAGATACTCACTCATCGGTATCGAGATGAGTATATCGCAATAAAATTTTTGCGAAATCTAATTCGGATATAGCTTCGCGACCCTTGCTGAATTCGTGGAACTCAAGTTCCAGAACCTCGTGTTGTAGATTTTCCATGAATCGTCTGAAATCGTCGTACTTCAGTTCATTGATCCCGTCTCTTCCAAAGAAGTGTACCATTAGAGATGTGTCGACGAAGTGTCGTCGTTGCAGGCCCTGAGAACGATGTATAAATTTGTTTGAATTTCAACGATTGAACCAGATGATAATGTTGTAAATCTTGAGATGAATCAAAATATAAATTTTATATACCTGCTCATCGTCAATGTACTGAACTTGTATCTCCTCGGGTGTGGTTTGTCTCTCTGTTAGGAGCTCTAATTTTTCTTTGGTTTCCGTGCCATGTCGTCCTCTCCAAGCATGGCTGAATACTTTCTCCATCTGTTGGAAGTAACCAGGCAGAATCAGTTAGGTTTTTCGCTAATTCTTAAGTGGTACGTCATCACAAGAAGACACATTGTATTTGCGTGATGCAGAGGCAATGATTTTAGTATTAAATGCTAACGTTTGTGAAATAGAATTAGCGTAGCGGATATTAACACGAAAACGTAAGCGTTATCTTTTCTTGCTTTCGGTTTTTGGTCTCGCACTTACCTGGTATTCATAGTGCAGAATTAAATTTTTTAAGACAAACGTTTCATTTAAATAATTTAACTGAGCTTACTTTTTAAGCGTAATATCGTGAAGTGTTCATTACCTTTAAATTCTCAAATATTAATCATGTTAATTACATAAAATTATCAATCATTTCTTTATTTATTGTTTCTTTTAACACAATAAAATCACACGGTTCCAAGCAAACACATGAATTCGCGAATTTCGCAACTTACGTAGGAATTTGAAATTATCTGATTTTTCTCGTTGGTGCGGTTGTTACGAAGTTTCGGTTTGTGAGCAAGATCTTCGTTTTCTGGCATTATGTGAGATAACTAGTAAATCGATAAAGAATTACGAGTAATAAATAATAATAAGGACTGTGAAATGAAAAGCATAGATAAAATAAAAACTGTGCACGATGAACAGGATAAAAAATTAAGCATTGAGGTGTGCAATAAGCACTTTGTGCTCGTGACATTAGCAGTGTTATTTATTACTGCTTTGCATATATCTGATCAGTTAGGGTTATTAGTATTGATTTTCAATTTGCAGTGTTAAAAAATATTAGAATCTGAAATCGTGAATCTATTTAATAAACGTGGTACGTTAAATATCTAGAAAATTGTTAAATTATATATGCATTAAGCTATGCTCGTTAGACGTTAATACCGTTTTAGATTGGTTACGTTCGAAGCGAGTATTATAAAATGAATCGCATATTATTAAT
>SHCU01000905.1:16862-27844 GCA_004307685.1 Ceratina australensis | reverse complement strand
CCCTCCTATTTCGCGATATACCGTAATGATACTCAACTATCAATTTTCAATGGTCTAATGACAGAACCATAGCTTTCGTTTTACTTTTTACCTTAAAGCATTGTATATTGTTTCTATTTAAATAAAACAGTTTGAGAACATCAAGTTTGCCTTTATTGAGATTACATTTTTATCAATGAATGACGTCCGTAGGCGTCGCGTAAAAATTTTATTTAGATATTAACATTTGAATTCGGTTTACTAGTTGCGTTGATGGAATTGGTTATGCCGCAAGGAAAGTTCTAAGAAGTCTCTCCCTTCCAATTAATTCAATGTGTAATAACGTAATAACGTGGGTTTCTTATTTGTTTTATTTTAAATATTATAATTTATTTCAGTCACATTTATATTTATTTCATTCTAGGTATCAGCTTCGAATACCCTTGTTTGAGAGAGATTCCCGTCTTCAAAGTTGACAAACCGTTCTATTTCGCGATATATCATAAGGATAAACAATTGCTTCTTTTCAAGGGCTTGACGGTGAAACCCAAATGATTTCCTTACTATCAATCTTTATCGGTGCAACTTATATTATATTCTGTTTTAAAATACTCAAATAAATTGTGATACTTTGTTTGAAGAAAGCTCTTTTATGCTAATTAACATCAAGCCAATATGTGTTTATTCCATTCTAAGCATCGGCCTAAAAGAAGTGAACATGTTTTCAAAATTGATAAACTGTTCTACTATCCGAGTGCACATTCAAATCAAATTGCATTGTGCGACTTGTTAAATGAATTTGTTACACAACACGTTATTAAAGCATCAAATACTAGTACTACGGATATGTTATAAACGTTCATTTGCATGCTGCATTCCATTTTGTTCCTCGTTCACCGTATACACATAGCGACTCAGAGTTCGTCACGCTTAGAATAAATAAATGATTTTCATTTGCTACGTTTTCACAGGGGTACATCTAATGGAACATGCAGAGTGTATTAAATAAATTACCGTTTGTTTGAAGATCAGAGTTCTAATTAAAAAGGCATCGGAGAGTTTACTCGGCCTTGATTTATTTCATTTAAAATATTTCGTAGAATTCGCATTCGAATTCTCGTAATTAAATACGTCATGCAAGGAATTCCCTTTCGTGAGACGAAGATAGCCGCTATGCGAGAGATACGCCGCACAGCGGTGAAATAGTTTTCTTCGTAAGTAGAATCGGAGCTCCGATCACTTCGCAGTGTATATTCAAGGAATACGGATCGGACAGAGTTTGACTGCCGAATGTGCGATTCCTTAGGTAAAGATTATTCCGAGACGAATACGTCCGAAAAAGACTTAGTCCCAGCCGACACGAAGCCGAAGATTATCTTCTGCTTCACTTGCACGTACTGGTTTCAATACTGAGGCAATAGGTACCAAAATCACCTTGTCCTGTGTGTACCTAGGATACGAATCTGCTCCAGATCTTAATAATCAATTGTTGATTGATCGCCTATGCAGGAATCAGCGTATACGCTGTAGGTAACTACGCAGGCGATAGTTGTTCGTCATAAATTGTGTAGGTGCAGCAATTGTAAACCGTTGACCACTTCTGCTAGGTAAGGTGCACGCTTGAATAGTGTAGCTAACCGGGGACTGTGCTTCTTCATGCCAGTTGGAGTTCGGCTTTACGACCCGAATTCCCGTGCAAAGAGGGGAATTATCTTTGTACGCTTTGTTAGTAGCAATTCGTTTCCACTGTCTTTCGGTACACCGAAATCAGTGCTAGATAAAGTCTTTGATTCGCCTCACTTACGGATTCGTTAGAGTCGCGAATAATTTATTAAATTACAGTCCACTTGTAAATTTCTGCTAAATTCTAGCAGTTATTATATCTGATTTCGGTTGTTTTTTGTCTGCTTCAACGATCGACGTTAAAGGTTCGACGACCGGGCCATAACAAGTCCACGGTCAAAAAACTTGTAATTGTGTATACGAATTTTTTGAAGATATCTGCCGCAGTGCGGCAGGTATAATAAAACGTTTTACTTGTTATTTAAATAATTTTGTTTGTTTATTCAACAACCTGTTTCTCTCACCCATCCGGACCCCGTTAAGCACTTATCCTAGCACCGTCGTTTTCCAAAGCGTTAGAACCGGGTAATTATATTTAGATAATATTTGTGTAATGTTTTGTATAAGCGTTACGTAAGACTGAAATTTGTAATAAAAACACTATTTACAAAAATAAGGTGTGTTAAATAAATTGTGCTGATTTCTTAAATAGTAATATAAGAATGATGGCAACCTTATGAGCCTCGAGTCGCACGAAAAAGGTCGGCAACTTTTTACGCCCTCTAAAATCCATGGATCGCGGAATAAGAAACAGGAAGCAAAACACTAGTCGGTACTGAACTGGTCGTGCAATGTTACGAGTTACCGACCAGTCATCGAAACGTTCCCTGAGATATTATACTAACCCGAGTAGAAATGTGACCAGTAAACGACCAGTAAACGACCATTTTTTACTGGCCACTGGCCAGAAACTGGCCAGTTCTACTGGCCAGGTAATAGCCAAAAGGTAGAAAATTTTTTAGCCAAAAAATGGTTAGAAAACTAGCCAGTTTTTGGCCAATAAAACTGACCAGTTTCTGGCCAGTAAATACCAGCCAGTTTCTGGCCAGTAAAAACCAGTCAGTTTCTAGCCAGTAAAATTAGCCAGTTCTTGGCCAGTGAAATCTGTCAATTTCCTGACTAAACAAATTGGACACTAGACTATCTACTATTTTTACCTTTTGATAAAATTGAAAAACATGAATGAATTAAGCTGATTACATACATATTTACTGGCCAGTTTCTGGCCAGTTTTCTAACCATTGTTTGGCTAAAAAATTTTCTACCTTTTGGCTACTAACTGGTCATTAGAACTGGCCAGTTTCTGGCCAGTGGCCAGTAAAAAATGGTCGTTTACTGGTCGTTTACTGGTCAAATTTCTATTCGGGAAACGAGTGTCCTAAGAAATTCAAGCTATAAAAGAGTGTCCGAACGAAACTGCGGATCGTAACCCATCATTTCTAACAATTAGACCATAGAGTGCCGTAGACTATAAACTTGGTACAGACGCATGACCACACTAGTGATATTTTCGAGTATCGTAGCGTAATTTCGAGATTGACTATCGAGTATTCATTCGATAGTATGTTCCGATAAATCACTAGGTAGTCGATAGTTTAAATTACTCGATAGTGCCCATCAGTACGCTGTATAGGTGTGTCCACACTTGTATCGTAATGTATTATTGTCACTGTGATAATTTGGAGTAATGCTTGCTTCTTAATAACAAGATTTCAATCAATTTATTATTAACACTAGGTGGCCTAAGGAAGTCATTTTGACTGCTTTTTACTTTCAATTAGAAAAAGAATTATGCATATAATGATACAATTTCTTAGAAATTTTTTGTATTGTTAATATTTACTAATAATCTGTTTAATAACTGTAAATATTATATGAAAATATTAAAAATTAATTTTAAATATAATAAAATTCTTTGCACCTTAATTATTCTTTCACAATGAAGTCATTTTGACTGTTCTTGGACAATATAGGTATATACTAAGTTTCAGTCTTTCTAGTGTTAACATCTCTATGTTAATTATTGATCTTAGAGGAACATGTTGTAACTCTAACATCCTTCTAGAAATAAGATTGTATATAATTTTCTCATATCTCGAATACTTTTAGGAGCAATAATCAAAGGTATGAGACTTTAATTTCATCAGTAACAGGTTTTATTACGTACTTTAATAGGAATTGTACATAGTCAATTGCCAGACAACCTGAACGACAAATAGCCGTCCTGTAATTAGTTTTCGTCAAATTTTATTCAGCGAAGTGAAGCTGACCTGCTGAAATTGCTATTCCTGAGTGTGCAATATTCCAGGCCTTCGCTTCGGCAGCAGTCATTAATTTGTAGCTGTAGTTGGAATTAGGCGTCCAATCAGCCGGCCGTGACAACTTTGCGAACAGCTTCGGTACACTATTATGATCCGTAAATTTTGCATTCCCCTTGTCATCCAAATGACCTATTGTTCCAGTACCCGCGTCGAAGTAGTTCGACTCGGAGACGATGTTGGCGTGCGACAGAAACGTGAAAGTCAGGTGGACATTGTTAACATAATTATTGTACACGTGGTAATAACCGTAGCGCATTAGTCCTGGGGCACGAACCTCCATGTTCTCATAACGGTTATGGCAAATAGTTATGTGCGGGTAACCGAAATACTGTTTGTTCTCATCATCGGCAGGATGACCGAAAATGCAGCCATATTTGTGATTTTTAAAATAACAATGACTGATAGTTACGTAGTCTGCGTTATCTCCGACGTAAATAAACTTATCTGCACTGCCGTCGGCATCGTTCCAGCTGTGTCCGGGCCAGTAACAATGGTCTACCCAGTATCCTCTGCCATAGTTCAAATAGAGTTGTATGGCATCGTTATCTTTAAATTTCTGGTCATGTCGGAACACAATATTTTGGAAAATAACGTTTCCTGAATTTTGACTGGCCCGAAGATGTATGTTGTGCAAGATATTGTTGCCGTACGAACCGATGATCGATTTGTTCGCGCCGAAGAAAACTTTCGTCGGAGTATTAGCAATCATGTTTCTATTAATAACTACAATTTTTTTATCGGAACCCGCAACAGCTTTCATGAGTTCATCAATGGTAGATACGAATACAATCGGGCCTGAAATTCCGCCAGTGACATGTGCCGCTTTGGCGAAGCCCGTGATTCCCTTCACACCTGTATTTGGATAAGACGACGCAGCTCTTCCTTTCCTATCGATAATATTATACGTTTTGTGTCCATACAAAGTCTCCTCATCGACAAATTGAGGACCTGTTTTTATTTTTGTATCGCTCTGAATGAAACAGTGACAGGTGGTGCAAAAGAGCACTATGATCACATAAGCAATCATGTTTGTATATGTAGGTGACGAATGCGGCTTATTGAAGAACCAGTTAATAGTCAACGGACACGTCTATCGTGTGTCAGTTTAAACATGCGTGCCTGTAAAACAGATGAATTATTATTAATTTTGTGTAGGTAGGCCCACGCAACACAGAATACGTAACCTGAACGTCACAAATGCTAAAACATTTTGTGATGTACTCGATATGTAATAAAACCGTGTAACATTTGTTACACTGCACAGTGCGGATAAAATACAGAATTTTTTACAAATATTCAGACTTGCTACCGATGTCAATAATAGGCCACTAACAAAAAGTTAAATTGAACAAGTAGATTACTATATCTAATTGATAGATATTTAAAAAAATTAATTTTTGAATTTCTTGTTAAAAACGAATTTGTTTTACATTTTTTTCAAAGTGGATAACAACTTAAAATAAATTAATCTAATGCGTAGCTTAATAATACAAACATCGGTTTATCATTTCTCTAATATTTTTTAGTAGAAAACTTTCGATTTCTTTAAAATAAGATTTTTGTGTTTAAGTAATATCTTTTTTACCATCACTTATTAAAAACCTTGTCAAATCAATAAAAAGTTGGTAGAAAAACTATGAAATTCTTTAAGTATAAAGGCTACAATATTTGAATATGTAAATATTTCAGAATATCTTTTATCGCATTTCTTTGTTAGCTTAAAGCTTTATATTTTAATAACATATATACAAATTATTATAAAAATTGATACAATATCACATCACTTTGAATAAATTTAAAAGAAAAAACACTATGTATCTAAAAATTTTCGCTTATTACGAAATTCTATGCTTGATTTAAAATAAATATGAAATTTAAACAACAAATCATTTATGTTCAGTTTTGAATAAATTAATTATGACAGATTTTTTTAAGGACGTCACATTTTAGATCACATGATCTACGGTTAATGTACTAAAACGTAATTTCAGTTTTTCACGAAAAATACGTATATATTATATTACTATTATCATAATGTCAATTGCATTATGCACAAACAATTTTTGATATATCATTGTTGATAACACTTTTCTCTTTGAAATCTATTTTTGACATGTATTATAGCTCTTGTGTAACATTGTTACGCTGTTATAAAACTAAAATTGTTTATGAATTTATTAATATTGCAGTACGTGAGTTCATTTTCAGCTCAAATTGGTGCTTAAACTTTCCGTTGTAACTAAGTTCCTTCCGTGGATTTTGATAAATTGATCCTTATTCACAGAAAATGGATGATTATTCAACTTTAACCTGAAGTATTTGCAGTCGTCAAGAACGTCGCTAATAATAAATCGATTCGTTCATGGTTCAAATTAAAACTCAAAGTCTCTATTCCGATTTAACTTATTTTGCAAATTTTACCTACATGGGCTATTAGCAATTTAAAATCAGTTTCGGAGCCAATCATGTCCCATTATTAAAATTATATCTCAGAGTCAGCGAAAAGTATTGATCAACTTCAATTACGAATAACAATAGATAAAAACATGGATAAATGACGTTAATAAAAGCATTAAGCTATCATTAGCAATGGACCGATTTACTTGATCCGCGACTCAAATCCAAGCTTCAAACCTTATTTCAGCTTTTTCACGATTATGAAGACGGCCTAATTGAGATCCACAATCCAGTCGTGCGATGATTGAAAACCGTAGTCAAAGTGAAAATACTAATCGATGGAAGATATGCTCGCGAATGTGAAGTTAACGAAAATTCGATTCTCGGGTTCTCAATGACTAGAGCGTAATTTATTGTACCTTATAATTAAACTTGTGTACGTTGTGTAGGTTCATGTATCCACGTTGCATTACCTTCAAACCAAACCTTAAAGTTAAACATTTCTCAAGACTCTAAACGTAAATTCTATTCGCCATTTGAAGAAGATAAATTTCTATGTAGTGAAAATCAATATTTCAATACACTTTGCAGAATTATAAAAATTTTATCCTAAAACTCCATTTCAATTGTTAACAACTTTATTAATAATATACTGATTTACTTCGTTCACGAGCAAAATTAGAGCTTGAAGCCTCTACACCAATAAAACTTAATTAAAAATAATGAAATATAATAAAACTACTTAAATACACAATTCACAAGTAAAAATTAGTCTTAGAGATAACTATATTCCATTATTGGAGTTATCACGATGAAAAATATTATTGATCTTTAATCGCGAATAATTTAGTTCGCGATTTAAACTCAAATTTCGAGTCTCTACTTTAATTAAGGCAAATTTCTGATCATTTTAGTTTAATCTAGTATTAATTAAGGAAAATCAGTTCTGAAGAAAAAATTATCCGGTTTGAAAGATCAAACAGAAACAGATACACGATGAATAATATATTTAACTGAATTTTGGTTCAAGTTAAATCTTGAAATTTTTACAATTCATTCTTAGTGAAAATTCTGTATAAACCAACTTTAAACGAATTTGAATAAAATTTTGCCCAATTCTAAAAATAACGAAGAACGTAGTCAATTTTCAATGGTTAATAATTCTGATAATAATGAATCCATTTACTCTGTTCATACTCTGTTCATATTGTATAGTAATTGAAACTCGTAACTATAACAAACTATAGTAATTGAAACTAGTGTAGAAATTGAAACTCGAACTTCTTAATTCAACGGAGTTACTCTGACAAATTAAAACTATTCTGTTTTTTTTACAGATTTCGTTTTTCTTTTAATAAAGTACTAAATTAATTCCTATAATTTATAAGTAATTATCTACAGTATAACAAGAAAATTATAATTATCGCTTCCCTGTTAGCTAGTATATCGATAGTAAATATTACAGTGCTATGTACAGATTGGGACAATTATTCTGAACCCACTACTGCTTATGTGTAAGTTCCCTAGCGGAACAATATTCAAAAATAATAATAAATCTATCATTTTTTTGGCCTCATTTTTTCAGTGCTCGGTCTGGCATTAATGCTGTTAGTTTCTGACATAATTTTGGCTTTTCGGAATAAAAACAGTTTTAATTACTTCTGAATATTGTTCCGCTAGGGAACTCACACAGAAGCAGTAGTGGGTTCAGAATAATTGTCCGAATCTGTACATACAAGGTACGTGTCTGTGTTGCCTGGATATTTAAAAATGTCAAGTCAACGCGTTACGCGCCTTGTCATTGACTCTTAATTGACAGTATACTTATGAAAATTGCATTTGCCAATGGTGACCATGCGATTTAAAAATGATATTCTTCTACGAATAAATTTTAAATAATTCGATCATAAAATAACATACTTGTAACTAAAAAAATGTTTAGTGAGTATTATTAAAATTCTTAGTGGGTAATAAGATAATTAGCGATTGAACAGAGAAAAAGGCTTAGAACTCAAGGTTTTAAGATTGAATTACATTATAATATTATTAACTTTGTTTAGTATTTTTAGTGAGAATAATTGCTGAGACAGCTAACTGTTCGTGAAACGTTGAGTTGTCCTGATAGCAATTTTATAAAGTACAGTACATACAGTAATTAGAAACTATGTGTAAAACAATGAAAATAACTTACAATTCACTATGACAGAAAATTTCGGAGTATCGTCGATTTCGTGAGGATGTACGGCTCATTTATATATACCTGCCCTATCTTCTGGTGGTAGACCTTATCGGGAAAATCTCTGGCTGACATATTTCTCCTCTCCCCTTCTATGTAGCTTCCCCTACTACTAAAATTTCTCACCGACAGATTTCTCCTCGAACAGCTCTACCTCTTCAGCGGTAACGGCAAGTGTATTTCTTCTACATTTCATAATTTCCTGGTATACTATAATATAATATTTTTTTGAGTATGAATTCTTAAAAAAAATATGTCAATAATATAAATATATTCATTGTGTTTTATAAATTTTTATATGAACGTCATGATATAACCTTGGAAAAGAAATGCAGATACTACAAAGTGTGCCTTACACAGAAAAATTCAATATTGTGTGCTATAAAAAAATGGAACATACAATACAATGTGTTTACGATACAGGATGGTCCACATAACTCTTAACAGCTTAATGTCTTGAAAATTGTGGTATAGACATCGGAGTTTTTGTTCTTAAATTCCATGGATGTGACGAAACTTACTTGTAGTATCTAAATATATTATGTTTTATAGGTGGTTCCATCTAAAATTATAAACGTACCCCCGCCCTCTTTTAAAGCAGAGAGGTGGGCCACTTCATGTTTAAATAGTTGGAAAGGCCCTTTAAATTCAGGGAATTTAATAAGAACAACTTTCAAGTCAATAGCACAGTTTTGGAAATATTAAGCTGCTAAGAGTTGTGTGGGCCACACTGTAAATGATTTTCAATATGACTTACTTATGCATGAAAACAGACCGCAAAAAGTGATCCCACTACCTTCAACCACTTTATAATCCTCACCGCTTCTCTCTCAAAATCTCTCCATCCAAAGATGCTTGGACCTCTATGATGAATGTCATCCTATCTTCCTGGTTAAATATTAGGACCTTGAATAAGTTCTTGCTGCTTTTGTACATAATTTCTCTCGACTTCAACTCATACGGCACCCAATTTCCTTGCTTCTGGATTATTTCTAACGCTTTTAAACGTTTTGAAACTGTTGACTCATCTACTTGTAATGTTTTTCCAAGTTCTGCTAGCGCCTGACATCGGTCTTGATCGATCTTGAGTAACTCCTCTAATTCTTTGTCTGCAAATTTTTTCGGCGCGCCAGAACGTTCCTTACCCTCAAGATCAAAATCATTATTTTTGAAGCATTGAAACCAGTCTCTACGTGTCGTATTCGACAGAGCATTGTCACCGTAAGTCTCAAGAAGTGTGCTTCAGCTGCAGATTTCTTTTGAATAATGTAGTGTAATAAAATTCCCCGCAAATACACTTTATTTGGCACAAAAATTGACATTTTCAGATCTAATTAATAATTACTTTTGTTAGACTAAAATAAACTACCATACACTGAAATTTAAGGTTAGATACAGTAATTCCTTGAATGTGTGTTACCGTTTGAAATTCCATGTACGGAGTACCGCTAGTACCATTTCTGAAACAACAGCGAGAACTTATTCAAGGTCCTAATAACTAGGAAAGTCGGATAAATAAATAAATAAAAAAATAGATAAATGTCATACATGTATATATATAATCACGGATCGATTTACATCGAAAACATCCGCGTTTCTTCTCCCACTCTTTTTGGCTCGGTAAGTAATGAATAGTGCCACTTTGCATTGACGTGGACAATAGCACGCGCGAAAAATGTATCTTCTATCAGTATCACTTCGTTCTCTTACTACTGTCTTTTCTTTTGTGGATTCACACCTGTATTTGAATAAAACAGAGTAGCCCATTATTTCCTATTAATGTTGTTCACTTTATTCAAACACATGCTTTCCTCGTCGAAAGATTGAGAGAGAGAGAGAGTATATTTGTATCATTCAGAATTATATATTCACAAGTGTGGGGCAAATTTGTATCACGGCACGAGTATGATATGTTTAACACTTGCGAAATACTAAGATAAGTCAGGTGTGGTTCATTGTAGCCTGCTATTCATAAAATATCGTAAACTTGTTTAAACATGTAAATTTCTATGACAGTTACGATTAAAGGAACAAAACAGATATATTCAATAACGTCATTGGTGTAATAGCCTGTTTCCACGAAGCGATTGTTTGACCGATTCGGGAGTTTCGCCGAATTTATAACAAACGAAAGCAGCACTCATAAATTTTTTAATTTTCGTCCTATATGCCTAACTCCCTAATAGTTCCTTTAAGATTATAAATCAAATGATAAACAATATGGATGTAAATATGATCTTGTTGCCGGGGAATCCGGCAACTGATACATGCTGACGTAACCATAAACATGTCGGATCCATGAGAGGAACTCCTGTACCAGCCTAGTCTCGCTCGACGAGGACTATTCCACAGCCGACTCTAGACCTAGCCATGCTGAGAATAAAATGCCAACATTGCAAGGACTCCGGCGTCTATATACCTTACTC
>SHCU01000904.1:2559-13205 GCA_004307685.1 Ceratina australensis | reverse complement strand
TTATGTTCTGTTACTTACATTATTGTACCCATAATTGTAGATCTTGATACAGTTTGTATGATAAATGCACCAATTTCGTAACGAATAAAAAATATTTCAATTGCTACGATGTGTTTAATTGCTTGATAAAGGCTCTCTAATATCTACAGGCGAGATCGTGTTCCGACGATCAAACACGTAAAAGGTCTACTTTAATGATAAGTCACTACAAAGTGGACCGATGATTTCCCGTGTTCTATCTGTCCACGTTGGAACCCCCCGAAGGGAGAGACCACCTCCTAAACGTGACCGAGAGTTACGGGCAGCGCGGCGGATCCGAAAGGATTTAATCAGGCCCGCTTTGCCCGGTCTCACAAAGGACAAGCGGCAATTTGCAGCGGCACATAAATCATCCGGCGAGTGAACCCGCGATGCATAATAGTCGCCAGCACCGATCCGTGCTCTTTTTCACCATAAATAACTGTACTAATAGTAGTGCCGCGAGAATGAATGATCCGGAATCGCGGCGAACGCCGTTCGCTCGCGTACGAATCAATTTGGTTCTGACACGTACTCGATTCTTCGGACTCGTTTCGACGGTAAAAGATAAAAAGTAAAAAGAGGAATTCTTCTTTTTTTTCAAACTCATCGCGCGACGATTAAACGCCGGATTCCTCCGCGTCCTGCTTTCTCTCGACGAGAAAGGCATTCCGACTTGTCGATCGAGTCACCGATTCGATTCATTTTTTATAACCGCGGGAACGACCGATGGCTCCACAATGGAACAGTAAACTTTTTGATCGATGGACTTTGACCCTCCTCGTGTCGACGGGCCCCGTGCCAGTAGTGTCTCTTCATGGTTAAGGCGAAAAATATGTACGATACTTCGTTGAGATCTTCTTAATGATCTAAAAAAAAAAAATTAATTCCGGCTAAAATCTTGCGATATCTTACATTCTCATTTCGTACTGAGGTTACATATACTATAGGTTTTGCAAATTCGTAACACAAATAAATTATCGTATTGCCTGATGAACCGTAATAGAATGAGGTTCAAACTAAAGGAAGCACCGAGTAAGAACAAATGTATTATAAAGAACGTGTACATGGCAAACCTTAGATGTAAATATTTTCACCGTAACGATTGAATGATTTTTATTAATGAATACATGAGGGGACTAGGTCTTTGGGGACGGCTTTGTCCCCAAATACTATGCCGGTCGAGAAACTCTCTTTTTGTTGCCGCGGTAGCTGTGACGGGGCCACGGAATCCGGGGTATCTGTGACCCTATCGATTAATCATCGTTTCTGCCACTCACATCGACATAATACTGTCATCGTTAAATAAAAATACGAATGCCGATCTGCCGTTAGGAAAGAGTTTACGACTCATCGGACCGTATTCTACGAGTTGATAAGGTTTCGCAGAAGTGTTACGCGGGTATCTGTTGCTTCGCAGTCTAATTATTAACCCTTTCGCTACGGCAGTTCGGTCCGCTTTAGCAATACTCTTGAATGGGACCTCCCAACGAAAGTGATGTATGTAGATTAAAATATATATTAATTTATATTAATATTATTTACATTAATTTATTATAATATTCTTATTATGTTGATATATAATAATTGTTATCTTTATATTATTATCGTAATTATTTATATTAATTTATTTATATTAATGTATGTCGGATATATCCGGCGATCGACTCCACGAATTTTCATGTGGAAGACGGATATATCCGTCGTTTGGAGCGAAAGGGTTAAGGACAATTATACAATTTTCAGTTATAATTCTCTTGCTTTTTCTATGGTCAACGATGTTTAAAAATTAGAAAACAACCCCGGCTCTCACCCCTATTTTCGAATTCTGCCGTTCGGCCGGCCCGTTTCCGTAGAAGGCGAGGCGATCGCGCGAGACGGGCCGAGGTTGGCGCAATAAAAATTTCACGCGATCGTCGAGCAGCATCGAGAGCGAGCGAAGAAAAACGACGATCCCCGGACGACGACGCGGAGGGAAACAGAGTTCCAGGCTCCTGGCAGCGAGTCTCGAGTTTACGACTCGCGAAGGGCGAAAGGGACGACAACGAAACTCGTTATTATCCGACCGTACTTCTTCGTGCGCCGTCCGCGGAGAACACGCCTGGCATCGACGTCGATGGCGACTGCACCTCCACTTTCAGACCATAAACAGACAAAGGACCGTTCCTCTTCCTCTTCTTTACCCGGTATACTGCAATCTGCAGTGAACTCTTATTTTCGTGACAGGCTTTGTTTCCAAAGGAATATCGATGCGCCTCTCGATTTCACAGAGGATTTTCGTACACCGTCGCATATGCAGTTTTACATTGTACGCACTGACAGATGTCACGAGCGGACCGTTGTTAGCGATAATTGATGCTATTTCTTATTCAGATCTGAAAACTAACTTGTTGCATTCAAAAAACAATATTTTATATACAATTTACTGATGTTATTATTTAGTCAAAGACTACTAAATATCGTTACTTTCCATCAGGTGCTTAGACGTACTTACTCAAGTGCAGCATGTTACAAAAAAAGCAGAGATGCTCGATTCAAATTGTACAGAGAGGAACAAGAAGCAATATTTTTTTAAACGCATCGTCCACCGGCGTAACGCGATATTCGAACCAGGGGAGAGAGCACGGGGTGTATTTTTTCCGTGGTCGTCGGTTAAGAGGATGGGGTAGAAGGCGCATTAGCAGATTGGCTCGCGCCGCTCGCCATTCACCCAGTCTTTTACATTCATGAAGCTTTTATTCGCTTGATTTGACTATACGCTTCGTATTCACGGCTCTCGATTTGATTTGCATTGATTGGAGTGCCAGAGCTTTCCCGATAACCGACCCGACATGCGTACGTGCCTGTATATACATGCTATGTACATACGTCGCGGCAGTAATATGGCGCGTGTATGTGCCGCTAGTTTCGTCCTTTTTCCTGGCTAATTTATACCGGAAATCGACGCTTCGAGTTTGTATATGTATACATCCGGGCTAAAAGTTTTCGCTTAGAAAAGAAAATCTTGACTGTTCATCGTGTCAATTGACATGTACAGCTTCGGACAATTATTCTGAACCCACTACTGCTTATGTGTGAGTTCTCTAGCGGGACAATATTCGCAAGTAGTAAGAAATCTGTTGGTTTATGTTTCAATGCACCAGGCAGAAGCTTTGGCAGCATCATCATATGCCGGACCATTGAAACATGAACCAATAGATTTCTTACTACTTGTGAACATTGTCCTGCTAGGGAACTCTCATATAAGCAGTAGTAGGTCCAGAATAATTATCCAAAGCTGTACGCGAGGATTGTTTAAAGAGAAAAGTATAATATGGGAAAAGTGTCACTTGAATGAAAATTGCTAGTTTCCTTCTGTATTGGGACGACTGTCATTTCATCTGCCGTTTGCGTTACCTCTCAGTTTCTCAATTACCACGTGTCCACGAAAACGTGGGAAAGGTACGAAAAGTGGGCCGGCCGAGAGACACCTGGCTGAAGACAGGTTTTCCGCAACGGGAATCGCTCATCGTACCGGATAATAGGTAAGGTGGAGCCGGGAGGACCGGCAAGGGGCAGGATTCAGAGTTAATTAAAAATCCGCTCGCAGAGTACGTATATTACGGTTGGCACCGGTGGACATAAGGAACGCGACGCCCATTCGGGTCTCGAGGGGTCACCGATTTGACGCTTCGTCATTCGTCAAGCGCATCCGAAACCCTATCATTAAAACCAGATTAGTGTCGTGATCGTAACAGAGCAACCTCCCATTCGTGTCGCTTCGCTTCCCAACCGCTCAAACTGGTAAATTGCGAGCTCATTTTCCGTCCATGACATTTTTCAGATTCTTTACACACATACCTAAATGCATTTCTTAGATAACCGATTCTCAAATTATTGTAGAATGTTTAAATCTAAAACTGCACTGTATCCGCATATCCGTGTCCTTATTCGAGATAAATCACGTATCTACTCCGTTTGAAATAGCTATTTCAGGGCTGGGTGCAACGTCGCGGTTATTCAGTCCAATCCGGCGAAAGGCAACGAGGGTGACGGCCGGGCAACAGCGTTTCCATCCATCCGGTATCGCGCATTGTAACCCGCGCATACGTAAGTGCCTCTTTCCGAGTAGGCACGCAAGAAGACGTTCAGCTTACCGAGGATTTACGTCACGTTTGGGCACCGTCCACCGTGCGAAGCGCACCGATAATGCAACCTCCCTGAAACAACCCCTATACGGTCTGCTCATCGTCGTGCATTCTATTAGAGATGAAATTCTGTTTGCTTCACATTCCTATTCTACGAATTTATTGTAGAAATTTGAATTAGTAGAAAGAATTTTTGATAAAATGCAAACTTGCACGCGTTGGAGATATTAATTTTTGATGTTATTCATATTAGATATGTAATGACACTAAATTCCTTACGTAACTTATTTAGGAGATATTTTTATTGGACAATTTTATATTCTCATGTAAAGAATCATTTTAGTATTTATTTCGACTTTTCCTGCACCGTTCCAAGTATCTCAAGAGTCTTGTCCTCCTCTTCCACCAAGTCATGCAAGATCATCTCCTCATAGACTGGTTTCTCGCTCGGCTGTCTCGTTTCCGCTTGTTCATAATACTCTATAGAGAAATGTAAAATAATTAACGATAAGAAGGAGGCAGAAATAATAAACTTATACCGTTTTCCGGACGATATTTTAACGTGTCCTTGGGAGGCTTTTTAAACTCCGTCTTTTCGACATTGTAATGTCTCAACAGGAGATGAGGCAGATCTAAAAGATTTATCAAGGTTATAAACAACGAGAATATACAATAAGGTTAAGAATTATATGATTCGTTTACTATGAGCTTGGGAACGAGGCGTGATCACACGCTTCATTCGAAGCATCGAATAAGATAATTATATCACACGCGCCTAATAGACTTTATACGAGAATTTTTAATGTTAACTGCAGGAAAGTAAATTACAGACTGTAATCAAGAATATTGATTTAATAGAGCATCGAATGTCGAATGTTTGCAATCGCGATCTAATTACCAATGAATTCCGTCATTTCAAACTGTTGCACGTGAATACTGACCGTCGATTCGTAACTGTTCACGCGTCATGATATCAGAATAGTCACGTGCCTAAAAATGAATTTCTACCACTGGTAATTAGTCCGAATTTCTTATAAGACTTTCCCACAAGCGTTCTCCTCATCGATTCCAGTAACCGTGCCAAAGGTAACGTAATCGTTTCTTCGATCGCGACTCACCAGGATGCACCAGGCCATATCTCACGGCTGGCGCTCGACGTCAGCGTCGCGAGCTCGCGTCGAGAATACTCGTGTACGCGTAGTCTACACGTAGAAAATACGATTACGAGCTCGAGCGCGGAGAGTATCTCCAACCCGCCATAAACAGCGTAACGAGTCAGGTGGACGGTCACGATCGGCCCGAGCTCGCAGCTCCGGGATCTAGCAGTCCGCTTCCACCCCGGCGCGGCGTGCCGCGAATCCTCTTCCGCGCGCGAAATCTCGGCCGCCATTAATTCACCGACGGCCGACAGGTCGCTCGAGTAGAACGGCCCATTACAGATATTACCCGGCCCCTGGCCAGGCGAATAATTATTATTGTTGTTTGCTTTTGCACGCTCGAGTCGCGCGCCCTCTCCCACCCCCACGTAGACCGCGCTACCCCCGTGGCGAACGGGATCGAAGCGGCCGGGTCGGCCGGGCAATTTCGCGCCGATATTTATTACCGATGCTCCGATACCGGTTCACTCCGCGCCTTTCCCTTTACCCGACGTCGCCCGGCATCGAGATCGAACCGTCCGCGTCGGCGACGACGACTCCTCGGGCTAGGGGTTGCTACGCGGACCGCACGCGGGGTCAGAGACTAGAGGTGCCGGTAATAAATATGTCGGGGAACCCGACAACCGAACGATCGATGCGTCTCGTACGCTATAGCGAGAGTTCTTAATGCTTCGGACTTTATTTCAGAAAGTAGTTACATACCAACAGGTACTTTTATAGATGCTCGTGTGATCGATTGCGCGGACGTACTAGAAGAGTTATTTTGAACCGTTTTATACGTTTCCATTACGAATTTTAAGTAGAATAGTGAATAATGAAAGTGGATGAGAAGCAACCCTGGACCACACTCACAAAACTACACGCCGGACATTTCACTAATTTTGTCCTATGTTTTGTTAAATATTGTTTACGAATCTGCACGAGGCAGTTAGAACAAAATACAGGTTTTAGAATAGGTGAGAGAAACAGAAATTGTACGGTACGAAAGGTGACCGTTGTGCTCGTTTGAAACGGAAAAAGTGAGTGAAGAAATTTCGCGATGGGTCTAGGGTACGCAAATGTAGTGTGAGTATAGGTGCGTACGGTATGAGTGTATGTCTGTGAAGGTGTGTGCGTAGCCTAGGTGATCTTGAACAAATAGGTATTCTAATATGCATCTGATCTTCATACAATCTATGTGGGGCTACTGAGTTTCAAAAATTTTTTACTTTCATAATTAAACTCTATTTGTATTGTGAAAGTAATAACTCTATACTTTAAGGATCATAATTGATATTGGATATTTTGCATGACTATAGCTACACGGTGCTTGGTAGCGAAAGGTTCGAAATTTCGTCCGGGAACGTTGATCGTCGAAGGACGAGCAAGTTTGCAGGGAATTGATGTAGCGTTACCAACACCGCGACAGCAGTAATGGATGTAGTGTTGCTGGTGCCGGCCGATAAGCCGCCTCGAGAAATGGATGCACTTTTCACACGTGTACCTTTCACTCACCGTCGAAACCCACGTCACGTTACGTTTCCTTGTAATCGCAGTCACTTTTCTTGGGACACTTGCTCGCACTATCTGTTGCAGGCAGTCCATGTATTTCTTACGTATCTGATAGTCTTACATATTTGCAAGACTTATGTTCTGTACTACAGAATGATTTGAATTTCTTTTTTACGTTCAATCAAAATCTTAGCTTGGTCGAGCAATGTTAACCCTTTGCACTCCGAATTTTATTTCAATTTCGTTATCAGTAGATCCCAACGCTTTTAAGTGTTTTAATTGAAACTTACTTTATCTAACTTATAAGGCAATTTAAATTAATAAAAGAAGAAAAAATAACGCGTGCGCGACATCTATTTATTTAGACATGAAAAAATGTCGAGTGGGACTCGACAAAGGAGCTCCTGAGAGATGATGTCGAGTCACACTCGACATAGAAGTGCAAAAGGTTAAAGATTATACGTACAGCTTCGGACAACTATTCTGAACCCAGTACTGCTTATGTGTGAGTTCCCTAGCGAGACAATATTCACAAGTAGTAAGAAATCTATTGGTTTATGTTTCAATGCTCCGGCATATGATGATGATGCCAATGCTTAAGTCTGGAGCATTGAAACATAAACGAATGGATTTCTTACTATTTGTGATTATTGCCCTACTAGGGAACTCGCACATAAGCAGTAGTGGGTTCAGAATAATTGTCCGAGCTGTACTATGTTCCTTACAAAGTGCAGCACGACGACGAGGAACAGGCAGCTGTCTCTCACCTACCGTAAGCTACGATCTCGAGGACGCCTACGGAGCGCGGTCCGCTTCTTCGTCGGCACAGGCACCGCCATTATATAGTAGTAAATATCGTAACGACCGCTCTCCGTCCCGCACGACCGAACACGACGCTAACGCGCGGCCGCTAACCACGAGTAATTATGTAATTGGCAAAGAATTACTTACCGATGGGCCCGTGGCCCCGTCATTCAGTGACATTCCACCCTTTTTACGACGCTCTGAGTACCGGGTCCTTGTCTTCGAGCTTCCCCCCGCTCTCCACCCCGTCGCAGCTTTCCATAAACCGAAGATCAGACGGTGCGCTACGCGACGCAGTTCTTCTCGTCGATCCTGCTGCTCCCCTCTGTCTCTCTCGCGTGATATCCCGACGTTCGGCATCGACGGCAGCTGTTCGGCCCCCGTGAGGCTGCTGCTAACTCGTTCCCTCGGTTTTATACCGGCACTTTTCTAATTTCGAGCCGACCAGTGAAAGACTCAAAGGGGAGGCCTTTTTACGGCCGACCAGGAGATGCAATTGCGTCCGTCCTTCGACCGATCGTTCCCGCGCGATCAGGAGCGCCGCTCTTCCGTAACGCGTATGATCACGCATTTCATTTTTATTCAAGATTTACGCTAAATCAGATGTTTTCGTAGGACTGACGGTCGTGATACGATTTAACAATAGAATTAGGCCAGGCAAAATAGCATTTCTTCGTGCACTAATTCTTAGTAGTTTCAGCCCTCCAAGTTAAAAAAACAGCCGAGTTATGCATTTCTTAAGAAACGCTGAATTTTTCCGGTTGTTTTCGGTTTATCTCCGTTCCTAATTATCCGATAGGGACGTTTGTCATCTCATTTTATTCGTATTTTTATCTCCTACAAATCATCCATTCAGGGCATTAAGATTCCTTTCTTAGTCTCGAGATTATAAGCAAAAAACTAAAAAAAAAATGCGGTTTTTTGTTCATTCATTATAACAACGATACGGACAACAGAGTTGGAAACATCAACGTTTTCATCTACGGGAGGTCCTTAACACGATGGTACAGGTCGTTTTCTACTAAGAATTAGTGCAAATTTCAGTACTCTTTTCGCTCTGTTGCTTGGCCTAACGGAACAATCGTACGAGCCGGCAAAGAGTTTAATTGCATACGAGAAAATCCGATGGGCGAGGAAGGGGGAAAAAAAGAGCGACAGGTCGTGCTCGCGGTATGGCAGGACGTAATCATAAGCCGGTAGCCAAAGAGAAACGGAACGCAGCAGCGGCGGCGCGCGCGTACTCCTCGGTTAGTACGTAGGTACTCGCGTGGCGTGCGCAAAGCTGCACGATCGTGGCCATCGATAACGGGCACGTTATCCGCAACAGCAACAAATTGGGCCCCCATAATCGCGCTAATGCATCAACCGCGGCGGGCACGGGTGTGACGGTAAAATTGCAGCGGAGAGTCCTCTCGCGAAAAGGGTCGATGTTATCGCGCGGCGCTTAAGTACGCGAGAACCATTGTACTACTCGGTTAATCGGACACAGACGGCGGCGCAAAGTGCCCAGGAATTTTTGCACGGAAGCTGTAATCAACGCGCAATACGGTTCCACCGTTGAATAAATGCCTAGCCTCCCCATGCTCTATTATTCTGTACCGCTTCCCGATCGCTTTGAACGCTTCCTCACAGTCCCTACGCTTACGGAATAAAAAGCTTAAACCCCTCCGCGGGAGGTCATTATTATTGTTTCTTTGCGTTGGAAGAAATGGGGTGATAGTACGCTCCCATCTATCTTGTTTTAAATGTAGCCAGCAAATTAGAATCCCCGCGATTGAAATACTATTTATAGCGTAATTTAACAATGGCAATTATACCTCAATTTAATTTTTTTTTATAAGAAGATTTACCGTATGATATGATGTAAGCAATTTTTAAGATTTTTGATTTAATAAAGTAAATTATAATTATGATAAATGTGATAGCAAAGAGTAATCTGTCCTTTTATTAAGTAATCTTCGGTCAACGAGAAGGGACGCGGATCCTTCATGGTTCAAAATCAAATTACCGTAATTTCGATTCCGGTGATGCACAGCGATTGTTTGTTGATGACTCCTAGCAGGTGCACCTCTGCCTCGGATCAGGGTTCGGTCAAATAATATAGTTGCTCGGCCGTATCTTTTTCTTCAATTACGCAAATGATATGCAGCCTTGTCTGTTTCTTCTCATCGATTCTAATCTTGCGGATACAGCGCAGACACTTTCATCACTCGATTCTCACCAATGATTAGTCATATTAATTAAAATCATTTACTCCGATCTTTCTATTTTTACTTTTCAACGCAATTTCTCCTATTATCCGTAATAATCTGATGAGACGTTAAGTTCCCACGGTTGACTCATGCTAAAGAGTATAATACAAAATATTACTGAAAGTGTCAACAATAATGTCTGTGGTCTCAGTCACCGTCTCAACAAAGAACTGCCCGGTGAACGAATTTCACGCAAAAAATCGCGTGATCTGCCATCGAGAAAAAAATCTCGCCGACAAACGAATTAGTCTAGAATTACGACTCGTACTTTTAATTGAATAAGAATTACGAAATTATTTTAATAATTAGCTCAGAAGGTTTTCAATCGACCAGTTTGATGCTCGTTCTGAAAACCTTGTATTAAACGTTCGTTGCGCGTAATTGTTGATACCAGGTGGTGCATCGCGTGCAGTGTCATTCCAGATGACGTGTCGAGCCGCACCGGAAGAGTTTTGCGGTTGACAGTGTTCAGCGTGATTTCTTGAGATTTCGCTCGAATCCTGACCGCAGTGTCGCCTTTATTCCGTAAAGTTTCCGCGTTACGTGCAACGTCGCGAGTATGGAGCTCGCGTGAGATAGGCGAAATTAAATTACATCAATGTAATCATTAAATAAAGAAAATGAACGGTGTCGATTACCGCGCGATACCGTTAATTATAAAATACTTAACGTACGATTGATTATACATTTCAGCGTACAATTTCGTAAACCGAGATTGGATAGCCCTCTTGGCCGGCCACTTTTAATTTAAACATCTACTTAACTCGATAAACTTGCCCCTTCAAGCCAATTATTAC
>SHCU01000901.1:8538-22447 GCA_004307685.1 Ceratina australensis | reverse complement strand
AATGCATTGACTTGCATCCATTTCATTTGTGGAACCGTAGATTACCCGATAGCTATTAAGAAGATTGACAGTCTTTTTATTCGTCGTTTATCTCTCGGGCGAACGGTCTCTACCATTTATCAATAAATTAATTGAATTATAATCCCGATATCGCCTTTACGCGTACGATTAATTATTTGATGGTACCTCTGACCCGCATCTCTCGTATGCTCTCGAAAAATATTAAACTCACGTTCCGCGGCATCTCGTATCTTGGATCTTACGTACTTTCTCTTTCATGCTCGCATTGAAAGCAACGAGAATAACGGACATACTTCACCTTTTCGAGTCCTACATTTTCTCCTTCGCTTCTACAATAAATTCAAAACCGAATTTTCTCCTCTTGAGCGTAATTACATACTCGACGGTTTCGCAAACAGAGAAATACGAATCCCTTGTTCCAAATTCTTATTATATCCACGAACGCAAATGTTTTATACAGATAAAAGTTTAATTATCGAGAATCATAAATATGAAATGACGAATGAAAAAATAATTGGCAATAAATAGCAATAAAAAAATGAAGCGTGACGCCTATAACACATTTAAGACGCATAAAAGGCTGTAGTAATGGTACAAATGAGGAAAATGGCAGAGCAAACAGAGAAATACGAATCCCTTGATCCAAATTCGTGTCATATCGCGACCTCGAACGCAAAGATTTTATACAGACAAAAGTTTGATTATCGAGAATCATAAATATGAAATGACGAATGAAAAAATAATTGGCAATAAATAGCAATAAGAAGAATGAAGCGTGGCGCCTACAAAAGATTTAAGACACATAAAAGACTGTAGTAATGGTATAAATGCGGAAAATGGCAGAGGGAAAATAATCTGTAACCTCCGAATGGCGAAAACTCTCGAGGAGTCTGTAGCTATCAGCCACGGTGGATTAGGAATGAAGTAATTGAACTCCTTTTACGAGTCCCGATCGCTTATACGCTTTCACAGCATTCGGGCTCGTAAAACGGACGCGAAGAGATTTTATGGGTCATTTAATAGTTCGCGTTCCTCATCGTAGCATTTGAGAATCGCGTTTCAACAGTGGAAACAGAATCGGACCAAAGCTGATTTCTAAAGAGTTTAATTAATGGTAAGACGATTTCTCGATGGGAGAAGAGAATGCAAAGGGGGAGAAAGGTAAAATGCGTTCAATTTTAATTGATTTCCTTCAGTTAAATTTCGTTAAATACTATCAACGATATATTGGCTACATACGCATCGCTGATTGTTCAGAATGTATTAATCCCTGCAAAAGGTGACGCTAATATCATTCGAGTCTAGTAATAATTAATGTCATTTTCCAATACATTTTTAAAACTAATTTATTTAAACAAAACGAAATAACTTAACCCTCGTAGATTCGTAACACGTCTGTTCGGTTCGGTGTTCGGCTGACGACAGCTACTTTCTTTCTTTCCAAACTTCGCGGGTTCCCAGGTGACCGGAAGCTGACAGTTACTCATATATCGTTCGGCTTCCTGAACGGCTTCACACCGTGGTAATTTTGAGATAGCTTCACACCGTCACAACAATATAATAAAAATAACAATAAAATAAATTCTTTTTCTCTCAAAGCTCGGTTTAACCCTTCCAATCGTGCGCTATACATTTCGCTTGTAATGGTTTGGATGGTTGATAAGAATCCTTAATGAAGAATTCGTTTAAAATTCCACCAAGCACGCGAGATCAAAGAGTGGTTGATTCATGGAAAGTATTCGGTGGAGATCTCCAAGATTCCAAGCTTCGAACGAGCACTTAACTTGGATTAAGAACGTTACCGATGACGAGGGACATTCACGATAGAAGTGGCAATAAAGTCCGTCTGAACGTTTGATAATCTCATTTGCCGTGTCGGTGAGACGGCTTTTTTTCGCGTACGGATGTATAAATGTAATTTCCCGTCGCGTCGGTTACCGACGACGGCACGCGTGACAAGCTCGTGACAACCGCCGAGTTCGGTACGATTCCAGAATCGGAAAATGGACACGTTTTACCTACTAACGGCTGTTCCCGGATTTCTGGATATTCTTCCCGAGTGGAAATGGAACACCTGTCCATCTACGGGCAATCAATAATTCGCACGGTTTTACAGCTAATTTTACATACTCATTAAAATCGTTGTTACCTAAATTGAAGTATTGGACGGTGCATACAATTTTATACCGAATTGATGTACTACATATAAATCGAAAATGTGAAAATATTGTTACCTATGTAGATTCTTTTTTATCACCTCGTCATCGTATCCAATTGCTATAATTTTATAGCATCAAGACATTTAAGGTAGTTGTTACTCTAAATTGAAAGTATTGGTAATTGTATAATTTCTCTCATTTATTTATTTTTAAGCTTCATTTTGACTAATATAGTAGGGTAACACCTGCCTTAACTGAGCAGTTCATCAGATGTTATTTGACGTAAACGATTGCATTATCACTTCACTTACAACACGATAAAGAAATCAAGAAACTAATTAAAGTCGATTAAAATTGCAGAGCTGACAGAAATAAATTTTGCTCGAAAATGAGGCGTTATAGATTTAGGGAAAGCTCCATAGAGAATTTATTACATCCCTGCTGTCCGATGTTTCACATATTTCTGTACCTGCAGTAAACGTACAGATTCCGCGTAAAGTGTTCGTGGAAATAAATCAATCATGAATTCCTGACAATAAAAACTGTGGAGCTACCAGAGGCCCGGGAGGATCGAGGTAAGAAGAATATCGTTAAAGGAACCAGGGTTCAAAGCGTCGCGTCGCACAAAAGGGCCAAAGGGGTAACACGATCCTGAGTTATTCGTACGGTGAGTTATTCCCCGGTGCAAGACGAATGCGAGGTGCGGGTAAGTACGTTGGGAACAAGATTATCGCCCCCCTTGTTTTTTCCCTACCCGCCGTTCCTCATCTCTTTTCTTCGAGAAACGACGGCTCGCAGCTTTGAATACTCGTGTCGCGATTATACGGTATATCTTTCGTTATCTCGTTTCAGAATATTTTTAGGATGGTAAAGGGGTAGGAGAGATCACTGGGATTCTTTGTTTACTTGCAGTGTTCTTGCAACCGATAACACAATAGCTTCTTGAACGTATTATGTAAAAGTTTTGATGCCTACGTATGTACTTAACCTCTTCGAATCCTGTGCATATTGTAATGTACGTAATACTTTTCGTGATATATTTTATATTATATATTAGATTTATTATTTTATTAGTTATATTAGATTCGATCCAGGGCCTGGGAAACTCGAGCCATCGCATAACGACGAACCAGTAAAACCGATAGGTATTCGGTGTTTAGTCTCATCGTTAAAACCGTATGAAACGGTACACCGTGCTACACTCACGTGTTTCGCCAAAGATTCGGAGAAACATAGTCCTATGATGAGCATAAGAAGCACCGACGACCTGAAACAAACAAAGTAATACTAAATTAGAATTTCTAATTTAGGTAATTATTTAATTTCGTAAAACTTACCAAATAAATGTGATTTTATAATCTAACATTAAATGGATTAATAAATATGATTTATTTTTAGTCGACAATTTTTATCGCCACATTTATTTCATTGGTTTCACTCATTTTTATTATATTATAATATATACTCATGTTGAATTCATGATTTATATTTATTTACATTTAAATAAAATAAGAACGATAAGTGGACGTTAAAACGACCGCGTGAATCCATTCACGTCCCATTTCCGTGCGGAATCACGTATTCACCTGGTACGAATCAATCACCGGCCTCTACCGCCAGCAATTAACCGACCAAGAAACCGCAAGCTAATTGCAAGCCGCGCGGCCACGTTTTCCACGATAAATCAAACGCAACGGAACCCGGCGCGGCGGCACGCGAGCCACCGGCGCGATGTTACATGGCACGAGACCCGAGGAAACTGGTCGCTCGCCCGCTCGCCGGCAACATTGACCCAGACTTTGATTCTTGCGTGAACACGCCGGGACGAGTTTCACCGAGAACTTGTCCCGCAACTTGTTACGTCAAGGCCTCCCAGGCTAGACAGTTACGCCTTCGTTACGCCGGACGAGCATTCATTATCATCTCGTCACGTTTTAAAGGAAACAGACACTGTTCGATCGGCGATCGAGCTTTGAACTTCAAGGAGTGACAATTTTCGTTTGGAAAATTAGATTGACTTCTGGATTAAATAGTTGGATGAGATCAGGATTTAAGAGGAAGCAATGGGGTCCGTTTGGGGTCATTTAACAGGAAGAATTCTATCAGATATTAATTTTAAGCAATTAATTTTTTCTTTTAATTTTAATTATATGATGGATGATGGATTAATTCTTTTATTATAAAGTGAAAGCTCGGTGTTACTTGGAGCCCCATTACTTATTCTTTCAAATTAATATAAATTAGTTTTTATTCCGATATATATAGGCTGTTTCCTATACGTTTCAACTCTGTTCGGAATTTGGAGATCCGGAGGCTGCTTAATAGATTGGTAAGTGGAATGATAAGACGATAACGCGTTTGACGAAAGCCTCTGCATACGAAAGTGGAACGCGATGGGTGAACGAGTCAATGCTCTCGCAGAGGCGCGAGATTTATAGAGATCGTCGAAGCGAACCGTCACGCGGGGCTCCTCCTCGTTGTTCGATAAATTATTTCGCGGCAGCTCTCCCGCTATTTACATCCGAGCACGCGCCTACCTTCGACCCTATAAATCTAACCGGTTGTCTGAAATTCTATGAATTAGTCGCGCGACGCGATGCTGCTACTTTCGCGGCTGATTTATATCGGCTTGTATCACTGGCCCGGGAATCAGTAGTATAAACGTACGGTAAGCCGTGATTGATCAGCCAAGACTTACACTATTTTTTCACGCTTTCCGAAATGATTAGATGCGTTTTAAATTACCCAAATCTAATTGTAAAAGCGTACTATATACCATAGTTCCTAATAACTCCCATAAGGTTGATGTAACTTTAAAAATTAAATAAAGAAAAGAAGAAGAGAAGCTTAGCTTAGATGTATCGGAAGTTACTTATGACTCGACCTAATATATTTATTATTTTATAAATGTTGGACATAATCGATCTATCTACGTATCTGAAACTCTTGTCAGAGATTCGGACTTAAATGAATATCAAAATTGAATGCAAATTATTCAATTTATCAAAGTGCATATGCAATCAGATTCTCACCATTAAATAATTAACATTCGTGAAAAAGAAGGAATTAAAGATCTGTTACAATCGTTCAAAGGTTCGAATCAATTCGATAGTGAACGTTCATACGCAACGGCGGATCGCAGTAACGAGGCGAGGAAAAATTGATCGGGTGTATCTCGGAACGTGTGTCATCGAAACGTGAATGAACGCGTTTTTCTGCGGCATCGGCGTGCGAGTGGGCGTCATTCAGCGGTTTGGAACGTTGCCCGAGCACCGGGAGGAGAGTTGAATCGCGCGAGAAAGAGAGAATGTGGGACTTACTAGTTATCGGTACGGAAGACATAATATTTCGGTGAAAAATGGCGCGATGCCTGGGTGCTATTGATCAGAGAACAATGCCCAGGCGTCGCGTTCGCCTGTTCTAATGCCCGAAACGACAATCTTCCCCGGCTCGGATATAAATTGCTGAGAGCGCGATGGACCGAACATAACATCTCCGTGAATTATTTTCTGCACCGAGTCATCTATTAAATATTCGAAAATTCGCACGCGAGTCAGACATCGATTTTATGCTGTGTGAACAATTGTTCTCTCTCTCACTGGTTCATACGTAAAACATGTATCTTTGTAAGGCGTTTGAATAATAAAGATAATAGATATAGATTAAAGGAGCCATAGGGACGCATGTAAGTGAAATGATGAAAATATCTTAGAAGAAAGAAGATTAACCCATTCGCTGCCAAGCCTAAATTACATGAAGCTATTCCCATTATTCACATAGGTTATCGTACGTGATCATTTACATGCATAAAATCAAAGACGAGTATACTCATTCCTGACAACAGGAAGAAAACACTCTTGCCTGTAAAAAGTGAATCAAACACATCTTCAGAATGAAACTTGCCTTCGGGACGCTACAGCAAATTTCCATTTAATTAAATGAATTGATCAAATTAAATCATGTTCACTACCTCAATATAGGTACATACTTAATTAACAAACTACATCTCTCGCGGTATAACAAGCTAAAACACAATTTCTCTCTGGCCCGAATCCGTTCGATTCGCATGGAACGCGAGTCAGCAGCCTATTATTAATAGTCAACTAAACGAGTTAAAACGCAATCGGTTGAGCAAGCAACGAGTGATCAGATAGTACGATGCACTTTCGCGTGCGCATACCCTGCCAATTTTTGCGATAGTTTCGGTGCATATCGCCCGTCCCACTAATGAGCTCCGGGATTGTGTACGATCCCATCGCGTACACACACACGGTGCCCTCCTCTCTCTCTCTTCTAGCTATCTTTTATCGAGATTCTATTCCGGCCGTAGGAGCGGGCAATTTGCGGTCCTGCCGTATCCAACTTTCGCGTGGCCGACTGAAAACGTGCCGCGATGTTGACGAGTTTCGGGCCCGGTGCCGGATAACGAGGAGAACGTGGCTTCGATTCATTAGCGTCCCGGGTCCGCTCCCTTTGAACGGGATCGATCGGGTAAACATTGGTATGTGTAATGAGAGACCATGTTGATTAATTGTAAATATGTTTGGCAAGCAATTTAAACGAGCCCGCAAATTGAATATCAAAAATGTCGCGTCCCGTTGATTCAGCGTGAAAATTAAATTAGTCTGTTTACATTTAGTCTATTTAGATTTTAATATACGCTTGCTTGGTCTCCTTCAGTATTACATTATTTAAAAATCACTTACAGATAAACTTGCAACACAAAGAGGAAAAGCAGATATTACTTATTTCTAGTCTTTAATCGGTATTACTAATAATATTTCATTTTACCGCTTGGCAAACTTGCTGAGCCTTTTACGATGAATTTCTCGTTCAACGGCCAATTAAAATTATTCACCGGGGGCCAATTACCGCGTCAAGGCCGCGATAAACTAAATAACGTGACGTATCGCCGTGCCGGGAACCGGTTGCGAATCGGAGGATTTCGCGAATGCAATTAGGGTCCAACGAAAACTGCATTCCAATTAACGCCCTCGTTGCGCACGAGACCCCCCGCGGAGCGGTGTCATGTTTTATGCAACCGGTAAGGAACCGCGCGTGCACCTGCGACAAAGTAATTGCGGCTCGGAAAAGAGATGTATTCGTTCAGTCTTCTGTTCAGCTGCGCCGGAGATGTATAGAGAGGTACAGCTTCGGACAATTATTCCGGGCCCACTAATTCTTATGTGTGAGTCCCTTATTGGGACAATATTCAAAAATAGTAATAGGTCTATGCTTCATTTTTTCAGCGCTCGAATTAGTACTAATGCTGCTAGCTTCTGACATAATTTTCTGACGTTTCGCGACATCAAATTTACGTAAAACTTCAATTTTCGAAGATCCAGATCATGCTGTATATTTTTCGATCAACTACACGCAGCAATTAAAAAAAAAGTTATGTATCAAAAAATACCTATGACCTTGATAACGTCGAAAAAAATGACGTTTGGAAAAAAATATTCTTGCCAGATATTGGTACATTGACACCGTGCACATTACGTAGGAAATATTTTTAGCATCACAATAACCTGAAGAGATATTTAGGTGGCCTTACTTAAAGGGGCCACTCTGTGTATAGATATATATAACTCTCAAGTAATCAAATTTCAATGGCCAAAATTGCAGCCATACTTGCAATGCCGTAGATGAATCAGTTTTTTCGTAGTCGCGAGATTTACAGGTAGAATCGACACAAAGGTTATATTACCAGTGGCTTAATGAACTACCCCCGGTGAGTCGTTGTCAAATTCCGTAGCATCGTCTGAAGCGAGTCTCAGGGGATCGGTGTAATTGTTCTAACCTCGGCAAGGGTCTCCCGATTGTACGTTGGAAGTTGTCGTCTGTAACGAAGCCGCGGTTCTGTAGGGGGGCCCTCGTTAGAAGCGTTCTGGATGCAGGCTCGTTCGCTTTACATATTCATGTCGTTCCGAATCCCTTCTCGGTTCGATGCGAATTTCGCAGTCGCTCCGCCGGACGTTTGCGAGCTTAACGCCCCACGCCCACTCTTGAACCGTAAAAGATGCCGGGCATATCGCTGTGACCCGCGGACCGCCAAACCGTAAACTTCTGATCCCTGGAGGGATTCCCGGTTGGAATATAGTATACATTCGATTCAGTCGAGTCTGCTTGCCTTGTTTGGGGATTAATTATGCACCGAGATAACTTGGTTACTCTTAGCAAAATCACTTTTCCCTCATCTTTGTCAACAGAAGACAATAATTATGTAATCCTTGTGTGTATCGCAATTTTTTCGAGATTCTTGAATGTATACGTTTTGTCGTGTTACGAGGGCAACCGCGCTCGGGGGCCGACGTGTGCCCGAGTTTATTTTGGTTACCAGGGATTCACTGGTTAGTTGTTAGATGTGGACGATCCAGGGTGGTCTACCCCTTTTTTGAAAACATGCATGTCTCAGAAAGTTGCGCTGAAATAACTTAATTAAATTAGAAGTATTATGAGAAGGGACATCTGTGTGGTATGCTAGAATTACGATATCCCATGAGAGGGGACAGCGGAGTGCAAAGGTTAAATTGATCGTAACCGAAAAATTGTAAATAAAATTACACAGAATTTGTTTCTACAGCAACCTACTAGTGTCAACTAACATCTGTCAAAAGACAAAAATTAGAACATTTTGATAAAGGCGTAACGAAACAATAAATATTGTCCATTTGTACAAACTGAAATTAATTTCTTGTCGACCCAACGTTTCACGTTGATCAGTCGCGTAATCGTGCCGGTTGGACGCGATGAAAATACGTTAGCAATCGAAAGGAACGTTTGTTCGGTTCGCCAGTCAAGTGGCAAACGGTGTTAAGACGACCGTGGACTAAGAATTAAGCGATCGGCGCCGCCGCCAATTCGTTAATCATAAATATTCAAGAGTCAATTAACACGGCAGCGCGGAGCGGTTCCGATCAATTAATTATCGATCTCCATTACGTGAGCGTAACGAGCTATTAACAACGCTCGAGATCCTCCGTCGGCACTGAAACTTCGATTTTAACGCCGTGATTCACCGACGCTTGGCTCCAAGTTTCGTCGGATACGATTAAACCGATTCGCAAATGAAATATAATAAACGTGTTACATGCAGGGGATCAGGTATGATTTATTCATAGATTAAATCAATTCGCGATTGTATGTATTTAATTGTACAGTGGACTCAGTATGATTTATGCGTGTATTAATTATGGATTAAATCAACCGACGATTACGTGCAATCAGTGGACCTTAATGGTTGCACATGCAATCGTAAAGTGAATCGAATTCAATTTATGCGTATACCAAAGTAGAAGCTAAGTCGTACGATAATCTGATAAGAAAACTCGACCCGAATATGAAATTATGCATTATCCAATGCTGAAATGTTTTTCGGTAAATGCCCATTTGCCATCATTAGGATTAGTAATGGAGAATTACGATACCATTGAAAAACTTAGACATAGCTTAATGCATTTGTTAGAAAGGGAACAGCAAGAAGGAAGTGGTATATCTTGGCCTAACATAATACCATACAGAAGTTATGAAACAACAAATATTTGGAAAGCAGTACCAAGCACTGTCAAGTATTTCTTATTATTATTTGAGAGACCTAATTCATGTTTTGGGGGACACGAAAAGTCACGTGACTGAGTCCTCACCCCTTAAGAATGTCTAATTTTAAATGAAGAACCGAATCCGTGAACTTCTAACTGAAATGCAGATTCGAAGGTGGAGGAGTTCGAATTATTGGCGGATCGTACAAGATATTCGAGGTTCGGAGGGCCAGGGGCAGTTCTAAACCGTAATTTTACGAGGCATCATAATTCGAGCCATCTCCTTTTGGCACGTTCCCAAGAATCGCCGCGCTGGCATAGATGCTCGCATGGATAAACCCCGGCTAATGCCCGAGGTTCGCGATCCACCTTTTCGAGCAGGACCTATCCCCCGCACGAAATCGAGTAATTGGATACCGAAGTCGAGCCGTGTAATGAAGAGATTACGCTCGTGTGAGATAAGCACCGAGAAATCGGAAGACGAATTTTTTGTTCGCTGCGATATTCGCACCGTGAAATATCGTTTGATAACAGTGCACGGCTGCTGCCCGTGTCCAGGGTTTCTCGTAAGAGGTTCGAGCGAATATTATAATAATAATTCGCGTATATACTAATGAAGAATACCGAGGGTCGATCGTCTCGGAGCAATGATAACTTTCACGAGATTACCGTGCCTCTGCATTCCTGGCCAAATTACACGATATCGGGCACGATCCATAACTCTTGTATCGTGGCTGTTAGCACCCTGCCAGTATTGTCCACAGTAATTACACCGCGTCCCGGGGAGGAGCGAAGAACGGATCGGTTTCCCCTCTCGCAATCGTGAAAATTACACGTCTCAGTCGAACGCTCGAATTACGTGTGCACGTGCTCGCCGGACCACGAAAATCATACCTCCGATTACGCGTTTGCATCGGGGGCATCGGAAATGAAAATGCGATTCTTAAATACCGTTCGATAAACAAGAAACATATATTTTTCGACAATTATTTTTAATGCGAAGTATCGGAATCCTAATTATGTGTTAAATAACTGGATTTCGAAAACTGTCGATCTTGGAAATTAAAATGATTGTCAGCGCTATTACAGTAACGCGCAACCATTCTTATGTTTATCATACCTATTAGCGTATTAAATCATATTACTGTCATATTACTTTAAGCGCTTCTGTTCTTCTGGTTGATATGAAGCGCGCAAGCACTAGTAGCAGCTTCTTTCTACGCACGTATAAGAAGCGATCACGAAAATCACATATCACTGTGAAAAATCACCGTGATTGCAAACGAACGTGATCGGATCACGAGTGATTGAAAAGTAACAGTTCTAGCCAATACTCCTGATTAATGATGATTTGACAGGATGAGTCGGAGTTAGGGATGAGATCATCAGGATTCGGAGTAAGGAAACAGGATATCTAATCTGTGATAGGTTGGCACACAACAACAGTTAGGACAAACAAGTAAAAACACGTATAGATAAACTCTATCCATCGTGCAAAAATAGCCTAAAAAATCTCACAAGCCAAAATGAAGTAACACGTTTGCTTAATAAAACAGATTGTTCGCAGTTAAATGAATTTTTCGAGATTCGCAGCAACTCGTCAATCACGCTGGCCGGTTTCTTAAACGTCTCGAAGATTGGACGCCGATGATAAATCTTAGAAAACACAATACAGACAGACTTATCGGGGAAACGAGAAAACGATTCGCCCGTGCCGATGGTAGGGAACGATTTATCAAATCCACGAGGACTTAAGACCGTTCTTAAATCGGAGCCCAGGGACTGATGAATTTCTGATTGCGACCGCTCGCCCAAGGACTTCTGCGAATTAACTTCGCCCCCGATATTCACCCGTCCCGAGGAAACTCGAGAGACAGTTTTCGTTTAGAAAAACAACGCTGATCAACGGTGTGTTCCTCTCCGGAGGAATCACGGGACGTCGTATCGAGGCTGGCCACAATATTTTCACCGCGACGAAAGGGAAAAAAAGGAATGGAGACGAGCCAGTAGCATTGTTGCCCGCTGCCGGAGACAAAGAAACCGATTGCAAGGGTTCTCTTTTTTCTATATACCGATGAGAAAGGGTGATCCTTCTTTCAGTTCCCGTCGGTCTCTACTCCGTCTGATGAGTCCTACCATCCTTATTTACCTCTGAGCAGGAATCATCCTGTCGCCAAAGACAACTTCCTCCCCAGGGGAATAATAACCTGTGGGCCCGCGCCGCCGCCGGTCGATAATCGTGCACATCCGAACGAGCCGAGTAAACGCGTCCGCGCGATTGTTCCAAAGGGTGTACGCAGTTTCAAGATAATAATGCATCGTACCTATTGTAAACTACCGGTACAATTCGCCCCGCGAATTCTATGGATCGCGTGCTATCCACTAATACGGTTCGTTCATTGTGCCCGTCGTTTGTTTCGCGGCAACGGTACATTGTTGCACGCCGTTGGTAGTACACGATGTTGTTCGTCGCGTAACTACTTGATTCCACGGTGCCCAATAGTTTCGTCGAAAACATCGTCCGAATTGTCGCTAGTAGATTCAGTGTCAAGTTAATATTAGATAAATTATTTTGAGGAGATATAAGATGGTAATATTAATCATTTACATTCAGGGCTAACTCGTTTGCAACCTGTGTAGCAAGAGGAGAGGGAATTTGGATCATTATATAGAAGAATGTATAATAGCGAAAGTATGGTTAGAAGGGGTAGAAGGAGGAGTAGAAGAAAAAATCAGAAAAACGTTCGAGGTAAACGTAAAATGAGTAGAGAGATCAGGAGGGCAATGGAGAAAACGTAAATGTGATAGATCAGGAGGTTAGAGAAAGATGTAGAAGGAAAGAAGATAATGTTGAGAGGAATGAGAGGAGTCTGAAGATGTAATGTAGATATAGTCATTGGAAACCAAAGAAGTTGTTAGAGAAACAGGCATATAGATGTAAATATGTAAACAGGTAAATAGTTAATAGTTAGGTAGATAAAGTAGAAGAGAAGAGATAGGAATTGTGTGAGAGAGTAGAAGGAGAAGAAGAAAGAAAGAAGAAAAGAAGGAGGTAGAAGAAGAGAGAGGAAGGAATTGTGTGAGAAGTATAGAGGGGTATGTTATTGTAAAACTTTTGTAAAACACTGTGTTGTAAATCAAGTCCATTTCTGGGTCAAAAAGCTGAAATATAGTATTAATTATTATATTATATATTAAAATTTTTAATGATCCCATAAATCTATATACAAATACCAAATAGATGAAAAACATGTTGAATAAAATGATCACGTTTAGCCTTCATATTTCAATCCGAAACAGAGTGGTGGGAAATAAAGCCTTATCTTGGCAAAGGCTATTCAGCGTAGGTGGCCAGAGTTTGCAGGTACCGGTCGTCCTTTTGTTTTCCGTTCTCTTTCATGCGGCCCGTGGCCGAGACACTTGTTTTTAACGGCGACCGAGCGCGAAACTGGACGTGCTTTCGAACCCGGTGAGTAATGTTACCCGCAATGCACCTCTTCTTTCGGTGAGTGAACGCCATTACAAAAGCGACCGTATAATTCCGTCAGTATAATAGAAACGTTCGCGTAACGCCTAATGAACGCTACGCCAGATTGATTTTATTGCCCGTGAGTTTGTTCAGTCGCCTGTTCATTGATAATAATTGGCTCGTTTACGTATACATAAAACATTAATAGTATTTTTTAGAAACGTACGTTGATTTTTAGTTAAGTAATGAAATATATGTAAATGTTGATTTCTCTTCTCTGCAGACCCCTTGAGTATGCATCATCGAATGTCATACCCATTTTTACGGTTGTGAGCCACCTTGACTCATAGAATGATTTAATTTTAACCCTTTGCACTAGAAGAATTTTTCCACAAATATTTCGTGGATTTTTTACATGCAAATTAATGCATATATGAATTTTATAATAATTAAGTTTAATTCAATCAATAATATACTGCAGCAGTAATTATTTACTTATAACAATAGCAATTATTTTATAAAACAGATGGTGACTGAGAGTCACCTCTCGAGTGCAAAGGGTTAAATTGATAAGTAGTATAATGCCTGGTTACATTAGCTTTCGGCTTCCGTTTCCCACATAACTTCAGCAACGAAAATTACATAACGAATATTAGACTTAATATATATTCAGATTAGTAGAAAATAAGATTTTAAAAACTGAATTCCGCAGTTAAAGGATT
>SHCU01000900.1:27269-40731 GCA_004307685.1 Ceratina australensis | reverse complement strand
TTTCGGCTGTTTCTTTTCCGTCGTCCGTGAAGATTACAGTCAAGAACAATTTTAAATGTTTCAACTCCTTTACTAATATCGATACTAATATTTTATAATATCTATTCAATTTTCCAAGTGTATCATCTATTTATATTAACGTATACATGTAACGTCAATTGCATTAAAAATTATGATCGCAGTAAATGTAATGTACATTGAAAAAATAAAATCTATCATTTTTCGCTGTTAACAATTAACTCGCACTTTCAACATTCCGGTCAATTACAGTAACACTTATATATCAAATATAGAGTATTACATTTTTTAAGACTCTTGTGTACGCGTATAAGTAATATGAAAATATAAATACGTGTACTCGAATAGGTTATCGTTTAAATTACATTCGTTGTCCCTGTGTAAAGAAATTTGACCTCTTGGAGAAATTGTATTAATATCCTCCAACGAATCCGCAGAGTATACTGACATTTGGAAAACAATTTAAATTTATTTATAAAGACACGCGAAGAGCGATGTTTCGTACTTATATTATGTCGATTTGCGAGTCACATCAATAGACAAATTTTATCGCGTAGCTCAATTCATATTGATACAACATATATTGATGAGTTGCTACGCGATGAATTTAACAGTAAAAACGTATGTGATCACGCTCGAAGATAAGAAGTAGATGAAAAACTCGGAGTATAAGAATTATAATTTTAACTACAGTTATTACTTGATTCAAATTAACAGAGATGATCTCTGAATATGATACTTGAGAATTCAAAAATAATAATAATTGAAAGAAATATTCTTATTTGTATCTATACTCTTAGTACTTTTAATTGATTCTATGCGGCGACATTCAACAGACGCTACATAGGGGTCCATCTATTAACAAAAAAGTAAACACCTTGGTTCGAGAATTCGTTCTCCTCTCTTACGAATACTACTTTGTTTCAAACAAATGGACAAACGGATCGTCATTGGATCGTGTCTCGAACTCTAGCGACTGAGCCATCGCCCGACTCAGAATTTCTACGTAATTCCATTAATAACTTGTAAAATCAATGGCATCACATATCAATACTTTTTCATTAAAATGTGCGTGCCGAAATGTTTCTTCTACGAGCAGACATATATTTTGACGCTCAACTTCTAATCTATTTTTGAGCTCCTTAGAAGCCAGTCTATCAGCCTCCTTTATCGAAAATGCAAAAGCAGCTATTGAATATTAAAATTAATGTACAAAGTAACTCATACTTACGGTGATTAGCAATTTATGAATCGTATGGATTATTTACGATCAACTTATAGTATTTCTTTTATGCTCCGAACTTTTACAAATCTCCGCGATGATTCATTCGTTCTCGTAAAGAGGTAATAGACTTGAGACACAGTTCTAGAGAGAAAATTATAATTTTACGAACTTTTAAATACATGCTTTTTAAAAAGATATATTAAAAAACACAATGTCAATATTCTCAAAGCACAAAGTTAATGTCATCGAAGAGAATAGAAAAAATTTTATCTCTGACGACAACAAAGTAACATAATACGATACATAGCTGGTTATAAAAATTGCATACAAAATACATAGTTTTCTATAAGTTATCTTTTTGTTTCTTGTATTTCTTAACACGTCGCATAAGTGCTCCAAGTGTTCTGTCATTTCGTTTGATAGACCGAATACATTAAATTACTTACAGAAGAAGAATTCTTATACTACGTACATTTGAATCAATGAACTTGTAGCAAAGTAGCAAAAGAACAGGTAACAAACAACATAGATAAATGTGTGAAATTTTGTATTTTTTCTTAGCAAAGATTTTTAAACGTGATGTACTCGGTTCGAAATTCGAAATAATTATGAATAGTAGTGACCAACAGTAACTTGTAGAGATGGTGTTCAAAAGTTGGCTGTGAATATACATATGACAATGATACATGGTGGGGAAGGAAACCCGCGAAGAGAATCTAACAGCCGACTGCAGCATGCGCTACGAATCAATCATTCGTTCATTTTGTTTTCGTTAGGACAGTGAGCACGTGCAAGGAAAGGTAGAAGTCAAAGATGGCAAAGAAGAATATTAACGGTAACAAGCAAGGCAAGAAGAATACTCGAGTAAGTTATAATAACAATTTATTTGACGCACTGCAATTTTATACGCAAAATTGTGTGCAATTATAAAAGTTCAAGCGTAATGCCTGATCTCTCCTATGCGAGTAATAAGTGTACGTATATTTTAGAAGAGAAGTGCAGCAGGAAATCAGAATGACAAACCGGCTGCCGTTAATGATCGGAATTCAAAGTTTAAGAGCAAGAATAAAAAGAAAAAAGTTGTTAAAAACTTAAAGCAAATACAAAAGAACGAAGAAAAGCTTGCTAATTTTTTAAGCTCTGACATTGTAGAGGTGGTAAATGTTAAGAAGAAGGGTAGAGGGAAGAAAGTTGTAGAGTTGATTCAAAATAAGGGTAAACAAGAAGTTAACAATGGTAAACGAAATGAGAAAAAGAGCAGAACTCTTTACCAGAATAAGACTAATGCACGTGAAAAGCCTGTAAACAAAGGAAAGGCTAAACAGATAACTGAAATGAACAAGGGAGCGGATTATAAAATGCTCCAACTGAATGCACTTACAGATAAGAAATTAAAGCATCGTCAAAAGAAACGTTCCAAAAAGAAGGATGATACCGATATGAAGCAGCATAACTTGGATGTTAAGAAATTGAAGGAAATGCTTGCTAACAAAAATAAAGAAACAAAAAAGAAGTTAACTACTGCAAACCCACAATCCTTAAGACACAGAATGCTATCTAAATTAAGAAGCTCCAGGTTCAGATATTTGAATGAAACATTGTACAATAACGAAAGTTCAGAGTCCAAAAAATTGTTTAGAAATGATCCTGATGCCTTTTGGGCTTACCACGAGGGATATAAGCAGCAAGTTGAACAATGGCCCTTGAATCCTCTGGATGTTATAATATCTTCGATCAAAAAAATGTATGCATATATAATTATTATGATTATTTGAATTCATTTTCTATTACTACATGTTAATGATTTTATTACAGGCCAAAAGATCATATTATCGCTGATTTTGGATGTGGAGAAGGGATGTTAGCTGCTTCTGTTCCTCATAAAGTACATTCATTTGATTTTGTCTCCTTAAACAAAAACGTGACTGTATGCGATGTCGCACATACTCCTTTACTGACCAGCGGTGTAAACGTCGTCGTGTTCTGTCTTTCTCTCATGGGTACTAATTTAAACGATTATATCAAGGAAGCGAATAGAGTTCTTAAAATAAAGTAAGTAACAAATTTATGAAAGTCTCAAGATCTATTTCATTTACGTACGGCTTCAAAAAGTACATACAACGCTACTTATTCATTTTGTTGCCATTGTGATCTTTTATAAAAAGTTTTTTACTCAGTTTGTTGTGTACGTTTGCAGCGGAATTCTGAAAATAGCTGAAGTTGAAAGTCGATTTGACCAAGTGGATGATTTCATAAAAGCTGTAAGCAGTTATGGTTTCAAGTGTTCGTTCAAGGACTTATCTCACAATTTGTTTTACTTTTTGGATTTTGTAAAAGTTAAAAATTTGAGTGGTAAAAAGAATAAGCTACTACCTATCACTCTTAAACCATGTTTATATAAGAAACGATAAATATTAATCGGTGAGCAACCAAAAGTATTATTATTATTATATTGGTTATTATATTGGTTATAAATTTTATAAACAAGAAAAGAGGATACATAAAGAAATATAATAAAAATTGTTATTTTCATGTATACTTCGTATCTTATTGAACACTCAAATACGTAAATATAATTGTTCCATAATGTTTTCTGATATCATATCATCTCTTTATGAAATCAATTACATCGTGGATGTTAATGTATGTGCCTGCTTAAACAATGTGCTACTCTTCGAACACATTGGTCTGTTTGACACAATATGCATAAAAAAAACATAAACGGTAATAGAAATAAATCTAATTTATTTTTCAAGGTATAAAAATAAACAAAAATTAAATTTCCGTATATTTAGGTCCATGTATAAAATAATAAAACACTATCACTTGAAATAATACTTTTATATAAGTATAATTAGGATCGCAGTAAAATACCCATATTTATACCGTCCAGAATATCTTCGGTTTCATCCCTTAAATCTTCGACTTTTCCTATAATCATCAACTGTAAAAAAAGAAGTAAAATTACTTAGGGAACAGAGAAACAGCCACGTTAATTTATAAAAAATTAATACTTTGGCTGCCTCAATAATTTGCTGTGCCACTTTTCGACTTAGGTACGGAACTTTTTCCTGTAAATCAATTGGATGGGCTTTAGCGATGTATTGCACCGTTGTATACCCCGCATTGTATAGTTGACGTGCTCTACCCTATAAGAAAAAGTTAATCTATAAAAAAAAGTTACACTAAAAAACAATTTGGGTTGGTTTTTACATGATTCTAGTAAGTAAATAATATTTTACAATCTTCACTGATGGTAGATCCATTAAAGCTTCTAGCTCTTGTGGACAACAATAAGATAATCTTTTGCTAAACCCATTTATTATGTCTTTAAAACACCAGAATTCATCCAACTCCTGCAATAATTATAAATTTAATTTATAAAGTTATTGGAGTTAGAAGTAATTTTATACATATTTACAAACCTGGCAAAATCGAACTACGGACAATGCAAACGATGAAACTGAGATCAAAAGATTTTGTACGCTACCTCTGTTCACTTGATACTTCTCTGCTATGGCATAAACAGCGTGTTGATTCCACAAATCATGTAATATCAAGGTTGCATAAAATCTTTGAATTACCCTTGATTCTACATTCTAAAGAATGGAATGTCACATTATAAGAATAATATAGCGATAACGATGACGACATCGTATATTAGAATATACGCGTAACATAACACATACTTTAGGCGTTAGTCCATCACGTATTTTACTAATGTTCATTTCATTAATTCCTAACAATCTCACCGTTTTCATTTCCTTTTCCGATAAATTCATTACCTAAAAACAGTTAACAAATATTTCACACGAACATTACAAAAAATATAAGCATATGAAAAAAAAATATATACCACATCGTAATAAACTGTGCCCACTGGTTTTATCTGAGATAGTATATCGTATGGAGTAACCAGGTATAAGAGGTGCAAATAGTCAAGGAGAATCAAGTGCTCTTGAGCTTTCTTTAAATCGTGATACAACCTGTATGCAACCTGCATGTCAATACCGCCTATAGTACAATAAACACACAACGTATATACGATACAAAAGATAATTTATAACAAGCATAATAATGCTTGATATTTATAAATTAATCGTGTACCTTTCATCGCTGCCCGTCCGAGGCTACAGAGCTCTAACTTCGTATCGTTCCTTAATTCTAGTACCTTCTTCTTTACTGTCTTTATACTTGTATCACCGGAAACCAAGTTTTGTGTTGGAAACGTAACAGTAATATCTTTGATGAAACTTTCATCTTGTCTGCTTACTTTTATCACACCTGCCTTTATTAATTCGGTTATGGTTTTATCCACGATTTCTTTAAGATTTACATTTAATTCTTTTTGCTGTATATTAAGCAAAGTTCTTCTCGCCAATTCGTGTAATTCGTTTCGAGTTGTTGCCACGGAGTATAATATAGAACTTAGAAATAAATTATTTATACCCCTATCTCTATCGACGTGTAATGCACTTAACGAATCATCCATTCTGGACTTTAAAAGTTTGATCACCTATAAACGAATATACAGTAAATAACAGTTATATCTATTTTACAAATTTTCGAATTACACGATGCACGACATTTGATTGTTGTTACCCTTTGTAACTCATTATTTTTGCACACAAGTATACTCTCTCCTATGTTTCCAAGACCAGCGCGACCAGCTCTTCCGATCATTTGTTTATATCTACTTAAATTTAAAAACTGATTACCTACATAGGGACTTCTTATTATCACCTGCAATAAATCGTTCGATAAAAATTAACCACCTTAGTACGAAGTAAGAGAAAGTACCCTTCTTGCTGGTAAGTTTACTCCTGCCGCTAAGGTCGATGTACAACATATTACGCAAAGAGTTCCTGCCTTAAAAGCATCTTCCAGTAACCGCCTTTCTTCGGATGTGAGCCCGGAATGGTGATAGGCTACCCCAAATTTAATGGACTTGCTCAAAATAGGACATAGACCTTCTTCGCTTTGAAGCGCGATCAATAACCGGTTTTTTTCTTCTTTCTTATGGTCGAGTAACTTTCTAATAATTTTAAATAAATTAAAAAACAGTTTCCAACGAGTACGTATCGTTTGCGAATGGAAGCTTACTCGAATAAAAGTTTTGTCAATAACAGAGCAACGTTTTCACAGTTTTTGCGAGTTGAACAAAATATGAGACACGAATCTCCTGGAATTACATCCATAACCAGACCTCCGAGTCGATCAGGATCAATCTTCTCCGCGTTGCTCGAATACTATCGAATGCATTAAGAATAATGATCAAATATTTATACATATATTAGATTTCAAACAAAAATCAAATACAAACTTACACGATAATTGATCTTTCTGGCATCTGTTAACAATTCTTCTGTTTTTAAATCTAGCAGCCAAATATCATTATCACATTTTACGTATTCCTTTATCTCAACTGGACGGAACGTACCGGTATACAAGTCTGCTTTTAGGAATTCCGATAATTCTTTCAAGTTACCGATAGTCGCACTCATTCCAACGATATGAATATTTTCTAGAAATTATACAGGTATATAGAAATGGATTGGATAACAAAATTATATCGCTCGAATAAATATCTTTTACCATTAACATATAACAGTTTCGTTAAAAGACCTTCTAACGTAGCACCTCTTCCTCCACTCTCGCCAAGCAGATGTAATTCATCCACTACTACGATACCGATCTAAAATAATTCTGAATTATTTCTTTCATTTTTGATATCGCGTACAAGCTAAAGTCTTTTAGAGTCTTATAGTTTTACTAACTTCGTGTAAACGATTTTCTTCTATCAAACTGTTTATTAAGCCTAACGCTTTTTCTATAGTACAAATATATAAGCTGTTCTTCTTACGACGCTTTTTTGGAGGATAATTTCCTTTCGATGCCGCGTATTCCTCGATCAAAAAATTTAATTCAAGAGCAAACGGCGTTATTGCTTGAACCTATTTCAAATTTACATTACAAGTAATTGATACGAGTTTATCGATCCATCTTACGCGATTATAGCATGTACCCTTACCTTTTCTTGAACTATTGCAACAAATGGTAATATAAATATCGCATTTTTCTTATTACATATAATTTCCTTCAGCATCAATATTTCTGCGACTAACGTTTTACCTCCGCTTGTAGGGAGAGCATAAATTAAATTCTTCCTATTCTTCACAGCATCTAAATTCAAACATTCGTGTTGCCATTCTAAAAGGAATCAAGTAAAACCAATTACGATACTCCCCTTAACGATACTCGAAAGATAAAGAAAGGATAGGAAAAACAAATGATTTTCCAAATTAGATACCTACTATAGAACGTATCAATGCCTCTAATCTCTAAATAAAGATTCTTCACTGTACTCGGCAAACCATAAAATGTATCGTTGATCACCGAACGACTGTATCGTTCCTTACAATTTGAATAGAATCTTTTGTCTGGAATAACGCTACCTGGAGCAATTAAATTTCTTTTCCTGGGATTAACATTCTGTTGTTGATTCTTTGCATTAGGACATATATTTTCTATTAAATTTGCCTCTTTCACACAGTCTTCAGTCCTAACAGCAACAACCTATTTTAGTATATCGTAAAGTAGGATTTATATAGCAAACATTATGATACAAACAATAAAATTAAGGACCTTATTCGTCTCCTTTAAAGCATCATCTTCTACATTAGATACATCGAATTGACTAAATGCATCGTTCAAAAATGTACTGTCTTGCCACTGATTGTTGTCTTCCGCGATCAATACACTTTGAGAAGCTGTATCCTCATTAACAATTTCTTCTTTAATATTTTCATTCTGCACTAAATTCGTCTCAAGTGTTTCGGGCATATCACAGGTACACCACTCGTAAACAGTTTTCTCATGTGTATCAACAGTTTCTTTCTCCACAATGTTAATTTCAATGTTTTCTAGCATTGATTCGTCCATAGAGAGTATTGTATCTTTCAATGATTTAGGAAACATTTTGCTTCGTTTTAAATTTTTATTTTTATTTATAATGATCTTATTTATTAAACACTTTACACTTTATCAGACTTTATTAAGGTTATAACTTCATTTACATCATGTGTCAGTAACTCTCCGCTAAAAACGCTAAAAACTGCGACGGCAGCGCGACGGTACACCAGCTGACTCTTCTTTGAAAATATACAACACATCGACTTGCTCGACCTCATACAACAACCGCATACATAATCTGATCGTAAAAAGTGTAGAAATTAAAAAAAATTTTAAACAAATATACGAAATGAACGTGTTTACAAAATCTGTCGCATCAATAGTAAGTAAAATATAATAATGTCAAGACAATTATGCATTATTACTAAATTATAATGTACAATTGCAGGTTAAACCAGTACCTCTTGTAAGACGCATCTCAACAACTTGTACGAGATGTAAAGATGATTCTGACAATTTAATTCACCCAGAAGGTCGAGAACCAAACATACCATTGTACATTGAACGAAACGAAGAAAGTATGAACATTAAACGAGCTCGGTAATACTAAACGAAAAATAATTAAAACGTGTTACGCTCGCATAATTAATTAAATAATAATTATACGCATAATTTTTTTAAATAAATGCTTATTTAAAATTTTACGAACTTATTCGTGTGCTTTGCATTTTATATATACTCATAAAAGCGTTTTATTTCAGATTAACGTATCAATCGCGCAAGCGTGGCATGTTGGAGAATGGCCTTCTTTTAAGCACATTTGCTAAAAAATATTTAAACAAATTCGACGAGAAGCAACTGCAATTGTACGACCGTCTTATAAATTTGCCAACAAACGATTGGGATATATTTTACTGGGCAACCGGTGCCAGGCCAACTCCACCCGAATTCGACAACGAAGTTATGGACCTATTAAAGAAACATATAAAAAATGAAGATCGTCAAGCGAGGATAACGCAACCTGACTTATGAGAACTTTAGTATATACACCAACGATAGTTTGAATATTTTAGCTTTACAAAAGAAATAAAGATACGACGGTGTAATACCGATTTATTTAAACGGTAAAAATATAATTTTATTAGTATGTATATAGCATGTACTTATTGTAAATTTAATAAAAATTAATGTATATATTTAGATTGATCTTTACTGATATTTCTGATTAACATTTTTCTCTGGTAGAGGAATATTCTCAGGGAAGCTAGCTAGCGCTCGAGGACAATAATGATTTTTCATCTTATTAAAACGAACGTCGAAAAATAAGAAATCATTGTTTCACTTCACCTAATATTATATTTAAGGCGGCTTTAGCTACCGGAAGCGATCGACGAGTCGTGGACAACGACAAACTGTTAGTTCGTTTATAAAATCTGTGTGCGTATGTGTACACGTAAACTGCAGTTCGACGAGGCTATACAGATTCTGCCTAAGAGCCTTCCTGGCATAAGGATAAAACGGAGGAATAATAATAACTATTTGATGCCGTTAGCAGTTTAATTTCCTTATTGACATTCCAAAAAAGATTGTGAAAACGTGTGCACGGTCATCGTAACAACCATTGTAAATTGCGTAACAAACTTTAATATATGCATAAAGAGTCGTATATGTATACAGGCGATGAAAATTGAAAACGAGTTTCGACTTATCGATAGATCGAAGGGGGGTCGACCGCAACGATGTCGATAGTCGCAGTCCGTAGCTGGACGTGTAATACGTACGTGCGGAACAGTAGACAGCAGCCAAGAAGAGGCCGCAAAACAATTCGTTTTTTTCTCCCCCTCCCTCCTGGGTGTTCTGGCATCGCGTTGAAAAATTCGTGTACATCGAGAAAAACAGAAATCGGCGTCGCCGCGCATCGTTGACAAACACGTTCATCACCGTTCCGTTACGTTCGCGTTCGCAGTGTCCACCTAACCTCAAAAAACATTCATCTCGGTTTACGCATAGAGACCTATCGACGACGAACGGGAAACGTTCCTCCTTTTTCTCCATTTCTCTTTCCCTCTCTCCCTTTCCTCGTCTCGAAAAATCCTATTTAATATATTTTCTATCTTCTACCGTTCCGTTACGAGGTGCAGACACAGTAGTGCGTAGTAGCACGTAGCACGTAGTGAGAACGTACCGAGAGAGAGGTGAAACGCCGTCGATAAAGGAGTCTAAATTTAGTGGTAACACGAGTGTATCGAGGTGGTCGAACGTTTTCCTTCACGACCGAAGAGAAGCGAGGCAGCAAAATTTCGAAGATTCACGGTCTATGAGCGCCGAGGGTCAACAGGACCCTGGAGAAGATCACGATTCCAGGTGGATATCAATTTACCTATTGCTCGCAACTTTCGTCTCCTTATCGATCTAACACAACGAGTACACGCTATTTTTAACACGCTTTGTTTTGGTGCAACGACTCCCGCTCGTGTTCCTCATACTTTTCTGAACTGTCATTCCCTTCCCGGCGGCGATCCGGCAACGTCGCCGATAACGCGTCAACACCATGTGTTCCTGATCGAAGGGGTGCATGATCGAATCGCACCGTCTTTTGTTTACTCGCCGGGTATAAACTTCTCACCGACCTATTCCTTAAAACGATTTTCGACGCTCCGCTTTTCCGTGGAAAAATGTCTGTCTATGCCATGCGAAACGTCGCGAGCTCACAATACACGATACGCGAACACACGCGTATCTTCAATAATAGGTTATACGTTGACTACGGATTTTATTATAGAAAATAAGACTCGCAGAGAACGTAAGGACTTAACGCGCAGAATTGAACTAACAATCGAATTAAAAGTAATAATGGGCAATTTGCAATTTTGGATTTAAATTCTAAATCTTTCGAATTGATACCGGAAAAGTTATATTTTTTATAAAAATCCGCAGTCTCGTTATTCGATCACTTCGAACACTCGCATAACGAAATATGTATTTTGATTTTTTGTTCTAGACTGTCTTAGCACTATTGTAATCCCACGAATTCTGTTGTTAAATTGTTAGGGTAGGAGCGAAGAGCCCTTGCAGCGACATGAAGCGTGCGGTTGCCAAGAAATTGATCGAGCGATATTTTTATCAATTAACCGACGGATGTGGTAATCCCGACTGTGACAATCAAAACTGCGCGTCAAGCGGCAAAGTACATCGATTTTAGACGATCGCTAGCTTTTCGTTCTTTCGAGATATTCAACTGACAAGTTTCATGTTTAAATTAAAGGTAACAAACCTGACGCCGAATCAAGCGGCAGCGCAGGCAATTCAATTGTTCTCCCAGGAAGCGAGACTATGCGATGGCACGCAACCGAGCAAAGTGGCGCGAACAACTTTAGAACCTGGCCCGGCGTCCTTGGCCAAGAGTTTGCCAGTTAAAAGCGTGAACCCGACGTGCTCGGACGAAGGTATTGCATCTAATTTGAACGTAACTCCTGCCTCCCCGATTACAGAGAATCGGCCGGACATGTCTACCGGTGCGAACGAATCGACCTGTGTGTCTCAAGCTTTAGAGACTGATACCGAAACTGCCCCGCAAAGTAAAGTATCAGATATCATGGAAGTTTCCGAAGAACGGATTCCGCCGGAGTCGAACCCGATTCCCTTTCCGCTGCGAGACGATCAATCGTGTCGGTTTCTTGTACGAAACACCGCATCTCGCATCTCGAGCAACCGAGTAATGTCGGAAGGAGATGTACTTTTGAAAATGTTTGACAGATATAGAATTCGCATTCCAAGATATAATAATAATGTTGACGTTGGAAATAAAACTGTTAGGAAACAAGAGAGAAATAGGAAAGTGAAAAGAGCGTATAGGTCGAGGAAAAGGCGTAAAAGCCAAGCTCCGAAAAAATTAGCAAGCACGAGGACGGTTAACGCGTGTTACTGTTCTCGATTCGTCTCGAAATTATTGGTCCTCAACCTGTATCTTAGATACTTGGAACGGGAGAGATACGCGGAATATATTTAGAGACTCGGAATTATATTAATTTAGATTGTTCGTGAAATTTTTCTATGGCTGCTATGTACATAATAATAAACGTTCTATTTGATTCTCATTTCTTGTTATTTATTTCTGATCGGGTAGCGCGAGTACAAAAAATAGAAATAGAACGGATCATAGAAGTACGACAGATTATTTTGTTGTCGACAGGGAAACAGGACCCGTATCTCACGGAGGCAAAGCTGTTGGACATAATTGAGAGATGTAAATCGGAGGGATCTTACTCGTTGTTAATTCGAACCTTGGGAGAAGTATTCTCGTGTGCGAAAGCGTTGAGTCTCAGCTTCCAAAAAACTGTGAAGAATGACTCTCCGCTGGCCGCGCTGCTCGACAGAGCTTCGGACACTCTGCTCAGGCCGCCCGGCGATATGGACAAAGAGGCGATTCGATCTATCCAAGGTGAGGATAAAGAGGAGGACAGTAGCGAGCCGTCGCCCACGGTTCCTAATAACGATGACACCAGCGTCGATTTGCCAGCCGTGCGGAGAGCTTTCGCTGCTCTTTGGTCCTTACCAGGTAAGAGAACATAGATGATGGCTGATGGTATTGGCTGGTTTGCATCGTATAGCGGTACAATGAATATTGTCATAGAAAATACGATATCTCATTGGATCGACCAGTAAAGATTATGCAAACGCAATTTCAATTAGAATTACATGCATCTAACATTTGAAATTGTCACGTTGCATTCTCAGGTGAAGTATTCAAATCCGCTTTGGTTAACGCACTAGTCACATTGGCAGATAACATCGAACTAGATCTGAGAGTATTTCGTATTATGCCATGGGATAATATGGACAGCTTGTTAAACGTATTCTTGATCGTATTCGAGATTCCTATGCTTGGAAACAGTGAATATCTGGAACTTGCGCTGCATATGCTTTGCAAAGCGCTCAGCTGTTTCCCCACTGTGGTACAAGCTAAACTGGCACGTGTATGGGCTAAGCATTGTAAATCGCGACTCCCGAGTATCTTGCAAGCCCTTCAGGAATTAATAACTGTTAAGGTATATCATGTAACGATCAGAGATTTAGGCACATGATATTTTTGTCAACTTTTATCATGTTTTTTTAGGTAATAGGAGGCTCGTTTACCAGGGATTATTGCGTTCAGGACGCGGACACTATTACCGCTCCCACGAAAGTAATGAAAATTTTATATTACGCGTGCATGCTAGCTGGCGAGCTGGACGAGCCTGATCTAAACACGGACGAGGACGAATCTACGAGTAACGAGAAAACAGGAAGAGTTTCGCAAGTTCCCCA
>SHCU01000900.1:12912-27258 GCA_004307685.1 Ceratina australensis | reverse complement strand
GTGTAACGATCAGAGATTTAGGCACATGAAATTTTTGTCAACTTTTATCATGTTTTTCTAGGTAATAGGAGGCTCGTTTACCAGGGATTATTGCGTTCAGGACGCGGACACTATTACCGCTCCCACGAAAGTAATGAAAATTTTATATTACGCGTGCATGCTAGCTGGCGAGCTGGACGAGCCTGATCTAAACACGGACGAGGACGAATCTACGAGTAACGAGAAAACAGGAAGAGTTTCGCAAGTTCCCCAGGCAAGATTCCATTGATCGAAACTCCGTTCTATTTTCTTATCTCTGAAGGATTACGGTAACGATAACGATAATTAATTATAGGATCCATTGGCTAAAGAATTGGGAATCACCGCGTTGGACGCACGAAAACCTCTTATACCTTTTACAGACTTTTATAACGAACCGCTTAGCGACGCGATAGAAATGGATAAAGATTTCGCGTACTACAAGAGCGAGGAACCGATGAAATTTAGTTTTATGAACTACGCGTTTATCCTCACACCAGCCACCAAAACGTTGGGCTTGTACTACGATAATCGTATCAGAATGTACAGTGAACGTCGAATGAGTTTTCTACAGAGTGTCGTTGGCCAGCCTACCAATCCCTATTTGAGGCTAAACGTAGGTGTACGCTTATTTTCATTTTTAGTTAACGATCGATACAGGTGAACTTGTGCGATACAGGTGAGGCGCGATCGTTTGATTGACGACGCGTTGGTCGAATTGGAGATGATCGCTGTCGAGAACCCCTCTGATCTTAAGAAGCAGCTGGTCGTCGAGTTCGAGGGTGAACAGGGAGTGGATGAAGGCGGAGTTTCAAAAGAATTTTTTCAGTTGATCGTAGAAGAGATCTTCAATCCCGACTATGGAATGTTTACGACACAGGTATAATACCTAGTCGAACGAAGAGAGTCAAACAAATTCTGTTTCTACGTTCTAACGTTCAAAATGTTCTTTCGTAGGAAGACACGCAAATGACGTGGTTTAATCCAACGTCATTTGAAAGCGACGCGCATTTCACGCTGATAGGCGTTGTCCTTGGCCTAGCGATATACAACAATGTGATACTCGATGTCCGTTTCTCGATGGTCGTCTATCGGAAGTTGCTCGGTAGAAAGGGATGCTTCGCAGATTTAGAAGATTGGAGCCCCACGTTATATCGGACGCTGAAGGAATTTATTGATTATACCGGCGACGATATGCCCGAAACGTTCATGCAAACGTTCCGAGTAGCTTACAAGTACGTGATCATCGAGTTTGCGATCATTTTCCTATTTCTTCTTTAATTCCTTCCGATTCCCATCGTTACAGTTGCAAAATTTAAACGCGAATTAACGTCGACAACGATTTCATAAATATAAAGTTACAACCGTTGAACTGAAACTACAAAATTATGTTTCAGGGATATATTTGGTTCTATATCTTTTCATGATTTGAAACGAAACGGCGACGAGACGTTCGTCACGCAGGAAAACAAGAAAGAATTCGTAGACCTCTACGCAGACTTTTTACTTAACAAATCAGTGGAGAGGCAGTTCAAAGCATTTAGGCGTGGCTTCCAAATGGTTACGGACGAAAGTCCGCTGGCGTTACTTTTTAGACCCGAGGAAATCGAACAAGTACGGTTGCCCTCTTGATTCTCAGTTCTAATACCACAACTCTCTTCTCTTACCTTTGTCATATCTCGATCGTGTCTAGCTTGTCTGCGGTTCGAAAGTTTTTGATTTCGCGGAATTGGAAGCAGCCACGGAGTACGAGGGCGGCTACACCGTTGACAGCAAAGCGGTACGCAATTTCTGGCGTGTCGCCCACTCGTTACCACCAGAGAGTCAAAGGAGACTTCTTCAGTTTACCACCGGAAGCGATAGGGTACCGGTCGGTGGTTTGTCAAGGCTAAAAATGGTTATTGCCAGACACGGTCCAGATTCTGATAGGTAGGTTCCTTTACTTATCGGATTCACACCAGTTTCAATTCTGGGATAAACACGTTTTTCTATCATTTAAAGCGACTTTTTTCTCGCGGTAATTAATCATTTCTCCGTACTCAAATACTCCTTATAAATGTATCGGTAATCAATAAAATGTTAATTGATCTTTCAGATTGCCAACTGCTCACACGTGCTACAATGTGTTGCTGTTACCAGATTACAGTACGATAGAGAAGTTGCAGGATCGTTTGTTGAAAGCGATCAACTATTCGAAGGGTTTCGGCATGTTGTAAATGTGGATAAAAAGCTTCGATACCTCCCCCGAGTCTTTCAGAGTACATCGGATTCCGTAATATGGAATCCGATAAATCTTCATTTCGCCCTGCTGCTGGACGTATTTATTCGAAATTTGTGCAAACGCGTGGAAAATGCTGAAAACTCGAGCTGAACATCTTCCCATTCTCCTTCTACTCCTCGCTTTCGTAAGAAGAAAATAAAGAAAATCGATACCTTTGATACCGAGAATACCTCGCAATCGATCGTTGTCCTCCAAGCGTTCCCCCCTCGCGCGAAGCGGAAACTGGAATGCTGTACAAAAAAGAAAAAAAAAGAATGAAATGTAATACAAATATTCTTCGAGCAATAACAAGCTTTCACGTTTTCTTGCACCGTTACTATATCTCGAACGAGAGAGTAGATTAGAGATCACGATTAGAATCTCTTGCCTGATTTACTATCGAGCTTTCTATTGGATCATTTTACCTCCGACGCCTGAACAAGTTTTTCACACGAGCGGCACGATGCACACGCGGCTTAAGAAGAATAGTGAGAGATGCGCTACTGCGATGAGTTAGCGATAACCGGATCTTCAGGGGTTCAGCGGGTTCCTAGAGGTTCAAAGTCTTCGCCGTCACTTTGTACGCAACTTTCCTATCCGGACAAAAGAGATCACTTTCCCCCGGAGTTTGTACGTATGCTCTCGTTTTACATCACATTTCAGTTGACAGTGAATCCAGCAAGATAGTATGTGATCTGTACGGTACATATAAATATATATATATATATAATATATTATATATAGCATACAGGAATGATTTTGTATAAATAATCTCCTAAAAACTGACTTTTTCATTAAAAAGTAAAAAACGGGTGGCAAGTTTGAGCTTGAAATGCTACGCAATGAAATAAAATACAAATTAAAAGCTAGAAATTAGTGAAATCAGTTGAAAAGTTGTAGTCAAGTTTTCTTTCTAATGAATCTAAAGCTAAATCTAAGTTGATTACTTGCAAAATTATTTACAGAAGGTAAACTTGCAGCACAATACAGCAAAAGTACACCAAAAATTCTACCAGGTATCATTATTAAGAAATTATTGATTCAAGACAGATGTATATGCACTGAAGAAATAATTACATATCATAAAGAAATACATATACCGTCTACTAATAACAAGCCGAACAATCAGAAGTCTTATTAATCTGGTGAAATACTTAAAAGGATTTTGTTTGGGATATCTGTTTTATTGGCCGAGCAATCATTCAGCTCCGTTGTCAATTCTATTTGACATTTTGACACAATTTTATTTGACACAAAGGTACAGTGCTGCATCATTAATTGTAAACAAATAGTAACATGTAAAGCAATAATATGCAATTTACCGAAAACATACATATGTATATTTGTCGAAGATACTCTTTTTGGGTACTTTTGCTGTATTGTACTGCAAGTTTATCTTTTGTAAATAATTTTGCAAGTAATCAACTTAGATTTAGATTTAGATTCATTAGAAAGTACACTTGACCACAACTTTTAAACTGGTTTCATTAATTTTTAGTCTTTAATTTGCATTATAATCACTTTAGGTATGAATTCTTTAGAAGGTAAATAAACTTGCCTACAACTTTTCAACTGATTTCACTAATTTCTAGCCTTTAATTTATATTTTATTTCATTGCGTAGCATTTCAAGCTTAAACTTGCCACCCGCTTTTTACTTTTTAATGAAAAAGTCAGTTTTTAGGAGTAAAAGTTGTACCGAGTGATACGTGCGGCATTTTATTTTTGCAGAGATCTAGGTATGTACGAACAGAAAAGGTTTGTAAACTAATAAAAGAAAGATCGAGTCGATGCCATTAGGTTGGTGCGTATCAAATATCCTAACGAACGTCATAATGATTTATCGATCGCTTTTAAACATTCCTGAATGATTCATGTAAATATTGTATAACAAAGTAAACGCTGGGTGTTGCATATAAAATTATTCGGAGCGTCAAAAGCTGCACGCGTCTTTCGATGTTTAAATTTTTACATAATAATAAATATGTATATATACATATATTTTTTTCTTAGATGTTTTATTTATAAGAGAAAGCAAGGCATGTATGTATGTAACGCGGCGATCTAACAAAAATGAATCGCGATATGCATAAGTATTGTTAATTTATATGGTATTACGTATGTATATGGAACGGTTGTCAGGTGACGGGCGTAGACAGTTTCACGCGTTCCCATTTTTAATGCGTGTCCCCTCGAAACTGAACATGAGATGAAAATTAACCAATATTTCTCCTTCCGCCGCTGTCGATAATAAATTGTAATTGATTCGTGAAAATTGTTATATCGTCGAGTCGAGTAAGAGAGAATTATGCATACCGCCGAGAGTGAACAAACCGCGAGCAATCCTCGCACGTCCCGTTTCCCGAACATCAACGATTCGCAGAATCCGAACTGTTTCGATTTTGTACCAAAGTCCGACCATAAGGGGAAGTTTCATGGATTTTGGAGGCAAATTTTACGCGCTGGGATATTTTTCGACAATTTTAATACAAGTATAATGTGTATTTAAAATTGTAGAAGAATACGTATGTGAACCAGTGAGAATGTTGACGCGAACAAAAATTGGGAATTTGAATCGGCGACAGTTGATAAAATTTATTCTCGGAAATGAGTAAATTTCGAGAGAAACGTAATAATACGGTACGATTTCATCGGAAAAGGGTCGGAAAAATGTTGAGGGCAACAGTTGTGAGACTGTGAAACTTGTTAAAAACAAAAGTAGAAAATGTATATTCTTCGTTTGTTTACTCGACCTCATACTCTCTTCGGAGGGAGGTTGGAACTGGATCTTGAAATTCGAGCTAATATAATTCAAAGAAACGAACGTGTGAACGTTTGACTACTCTACCGTGATCTTTATACCGTCGGTACAGGTGAGAAAAAGGAAGCTAATGATTACGGAGAATTGAACTTCGATTCCTGTGCGACGAACGCGTGTCACGGAACCGAAGCGGGAACCAGTGCCGTTCGCGTGAAGAAGACTCCCAATCGGCGGCACTGGGTGCAATTACACGGTCAGTTTGTACGAGTATCCGAACAATTGATCCGATAGTCTCATCGGACTTCAGGCCCTGATCGAAGAAACGAAGGGATGTGCAAGAATATATTCCTCTCGGACGCTCTCCGGATTTCACCGGCAAACACGACTACGGATTTTACTAAATAAAAGTTACGCACATAATCATCTACTGACGTTAGTCGAAATTGGTATTACGAAATTGGAATTTGGTATTGCACAAATATGAGAATAAATTTCACGTCTCCCGGACATTCGATTCATTCTCATGTTTATACGTATAAGATCGACCATTTTTTTATATTTAAATACTCTGATACTTTACATAATTTTTGTACAGCGCCTGTAATTTTCCCTAGCTACCATCTTAGAGACAGACAATAGATTTAATGAACTTGTACCATTTCCGATGTGTAACATCCACATTATCGTTTTTAGAAATTCCTATCTTATTTTATGTATAATTTGCGGTTTAGTAAGAAACGTAGCACCGTGTTTGCGGTGGGAATCGTTATGCGAATAAGTGAAAAACGCGTGAAATGCATGATCAACGGTTTCGACGAGTTTAATAAATCTCCGTTACGAAAAAGACGAAGTAGAAGAGAAGTACTAGACGGTAGGGAGGTTGGATAGAACTCGCGGCACCCCATCCACACTCGAGATCGGTCTTCAACGCCTCCAGTACCGACATATTGTTTTTATTTAAACAGAACGATTCGCGCAGATCGTCGTCCCAGCCGTTGTCCCAACAATCGAACTCGTCGTCCTCTTCGTCCCGGTCGAAGTTCTTGAATTCGCTGTAAGTGGTGCAACGATCTTCTTGGTACTGCCTGTGCTTTCTCTGCCAGTCTTCCATCCATCTGAACATTCAATTCACGAATAAGATAGAACCATTCGAACGTTAGTTTTTCACGTACATATAATAACGTATGTATAATAAAAGTAACGTATAATATATCTAACGTATATCTACGTATACTATATCTATCATATATCTCTATATATCTAACGTATGTATAATAAAAGTGGTGTCGAGTCGTTTTCCAAAGGTTTGATTCCAAGCTGTGTGCTCCAATTACGCGGGTCGTTACGTGTTCACGTAAAGGTATACAATGGCTTACCCGATATCGCAGTCGCAGGTGAAGTAGTTTCCCGCGACGGTAAGTTTCAATAAAAATCGTTTTCCCGGTACACCCGGTTTGTATCCGTTGGATGGATTGTTAAGAGTTCGTACGTCGCTGCGATCAAGATGGACAGTCACGTTTCTCACCCATTCGGCATTGTCGAACATCGCCTTGGGCACGGTGCTCACGCTCGTGTTGTACATCCCGAAATGCAAGTGTGGATTTCTTATACCCTACAATAAAGAATCGCTCTAAATTCCTCGTTCGGTTAAACCTGGTTAATATATCATCAAGCGCGAATACGTACTCGTAAGATATCGGGACTTATATTCTTGAGCATACGACCGGTTAAAGTTACGTTGAACAATTTGTTGGGGAACTTTCCTTTCATCTCCTTTTCCAAATTGGTGTCATTTTGCACCTGATCGAAAAAAATTGTCATACAAAATTAAATTGAAAATGACGAGAGCGTTAATTATCTCGACAATGATAATGTTCAAAGCGTACATCGATAACCAGGTGTCTCAGACCATGATTGTATTCCAAAATATTCGGGAAATTGAAATTCTTCACGCCGTTGTAAGCAGTTATGTACAATCTGCGGAGTTTGGTCGCTTTGCATAGTGCCCCGCTCTGAAACAGAATATCTCTGCTAAACCTCAGAGATCTTACACGCGGAGGATCGATATATCTTAAAATGGATGATATCAAATTACATGATATATCGTGAAATTGTATGATCAGAATGTGAAATAAATTTTTACGAAACGTTGAATTGTATTCTCTTAAATAAATTTTCGCTTTTGGCAGTTGAAAACTCACTTCGAAAATGGTCAAAGACAAGCGTCGTATATCCAATTCCTCGAGGCTGTCAGCGATGCCTAAGAAACTGGTGTTACTGACAGCCGTGATAGGATTGTCGGCCAGATTAAAAGTTTTCAGTTCGGGTAGGGTGTGCGTGATCAGTGGCACCACGGTCAGGTCGTTCGCGCTCAGGTCCAAATAGTGCAGGGACGTTAAGTTCGATGCCATTTCCGCTGGTATCGATGCCAACTCGTTGTGCGCCAAGTACAACGTTTGTAATCTTCGCAGTGGCAACTCTGGCATCTTTAACCCGTACGAGTACGATGATAGAACATGATTTACGTTTACAGCGAGATACAGGATGTCAATAACCGATGGGGCCAAAGTTATACCACGAGATCAAACGGACGAAAAAGAATGCGTACATCTTTTCGGATAACGACGGTACGAGAAGTTCTCGCGAGAAGGCTAGATAGATCTTCATCCTTTAGACGTCTCCGATTCTATAAAAGTTTGTAGATTATTCACGAGTTTACTTACGCTTAAGAGAGAGATATTGCTCAGGTCGAGATACAACAGGGAGTCCTCCAAGCCATGGAACGTCCTCCCACGAGATTCGAGTAGTAACTGTTTGTTGTGACTTAAATCGAGATGAGTCAGATAAGGCAGATCCGAAAATACTCCGTCGTCGAGTCTGACCAGTCGATTGTACGACAAATCTAGCCATGTTAGACTCTGAGAGAAAATAACGAATTACTTTAATTTTTGCTGCTCGAGATTCGCTGATCTCGCTGATGAATAGGTAAGAGAAATTAATGTTTCATTCTTAAAGGATCTGTTAAAATGAACCGACCCTGAGTCTGAATATAGCGTCCGTGGTGTGAATTCCCGAGAGCGTGTTCCAAGACATGTCCAGCGTGGAGAGGCTAGCCGCTGCCGATATAGACATGATCTTAATCGGTAGCCTCATAAACTGATTGTGGGACAGGTCCAAGCTCTCTATACTCGCATCCGAGAACAAGTTATCCGGCAACGTCCTCAGCCTGTTGTGGGAGAGGTCGATGATTCTCAGCTTCTTGAGAGGTCTCAAAGCCTCCGCCGGGATGTCCATGATATTGTTCCAGGAGAGGGAGAGGACTTGAATGTTCCTCGTATTTCGAAAACAGTCGAAATCGACTTCCATCAGTTCGTTGTGGCTCAAATCGAGCCACTGCAGATGCGGCATGTTCCCGAAAACGCCTTGGGTAACGTTGCTCAGTTGATTGTGGGACAGATAAAGATGAGTCAAAGAGTATTCGACGGGCTTGAAGTAGAACCTCATTATGTCAGAGATGTTGTTGTGACTCAGGTCGAGGACTTTGATATTCGATTGGAACGTGCCGCCGACTGGAACGCGGATCAAGCAGAATTAGGGAAACGGCTTACGATTTAAGCTTCGGCTTAAGTGGAATTAAGATTTATGTAGGACACATAAGCCGTTGACATTCTAATTTGCGTTCTATACAAGTGTGGCCAGCTGGACTAATTATCGAGTTTTATCCAACCAAATAACATCTGGAATATTGTTGGTTAACAAAAATTTAATAGTCCCGAGTCCTGCGAATAGACCGTGGATCTCATAGACTCATATCTGAATTGAATCGAATCGAATCGAGAAATCGTAAAAATTCGACTTCTGTTCTCTATTTATTTTGCAAAACGCAAACGTGAAAAAAATATAATCTGTATTGATGATGGACTCACTGGTAGTCGGGGGCGTGAACGTGGTGCTGTTGATCCATAATTTTGGAATTTCGTTGTGACTAGCATTTACTTTGAATGATGCCAACGTTCCCACTTGATCGAACGACGCGAAGTCGAATTCATTCAGATCGTTGTACGAGAGATCCAAAAATTCCAGATCCGGCAGATTCTTAAATACGTTAATTAACGGTTGTCTATTATTAATAGATTGGCGTTTCGACTGTATCTCAACAAATTTTGTCAATGAACCCTTACTTGAAAGGCTTCGTCGGTGATATCTCGCACTTTGTTACCGCGTAGATTGATGTACTTGAGGAGTTTCATATTCATGAACGCCCGCCTCTCGATTTTATCTACGGCGTTATCCTCTAAATTTATCATCGTTATTTTCGGTAGGTCGACGAACGTATGAGTAGTCAGGGTTTTGATTTTGTTAAACGCGAAATTCACCTCTTCCAAATACGAATGGATGTCACCCTGCGAAATAAAAACGTTTATGACGCTAATTTAAAAAATTCAATTTACACGTTGAATCTAAAATTCTAAATCTAATAATTACACTTAAGTCGTATTTTAGATTTTTACCAACGTACAGGCAAACGTTTCTGTCTTTACATAACGTAACGGTAAAATAATGTCGATCTCACCTGGAACGTTCCCTTCCTGATGTTATCGATCTCGTTGTCTTGCAATTCGATTCGCTTGATCCTCTTCAGAAAATGGAACGACGTATCCGGTAATGATTTGATTTTATTATTGCTAAAGTCGAGGTGTTGCAAATTCGTTAAAAACTTGAAAGGTGCAGTTGGTATCTCGGAAATAGAAGATGATAATCCGTGTGCTATTCTCAACGTCAGGAGCGAATGACCGACCTGAACAGGAGAGAAAACGAATTTTTAAATATTAATCCATTTACATATAATTCATTGAAATTAGAGTATAGCAATTCTAAAAATTATTATATACATATGTTTATCCATATATTTCGTAGCATATCTACGAGCGACTCGAGTGATTCCGGACCCGGTTCGCGGTTACACCTACCAAATACGTAACTTCAACTAGTCCAGCGACTAGAGAGCAGTAATTTTTTATCCGTATGCACGGAACGGGTCAAGAATCCGATGAAACATTTTTATGTTTGTGGGTCAAGTACTCTCGTTGTTCAAGTGATTCGGGTAATTTTATGGAAGCCCGCTTCATTGGAATTATCTGCGGTTATCAAGGCCCCTGGATACGCGGTTCGTATCTAACTTGATTAAACATTAGGATAAATTAGCCCGAATCTCGTGAATCGAACGCAATTCTGATTTTCTATGGTTGCTTCGTTCACGACGCGCTTATCAGAAACAAAAATAAAATGAGCAATTGATCGCAACATCTAAAATCTTCGGTTCAATTTCCAGTTTAATGTATGGCGTAACACATTTCTTAGAATATCTGCCACGCGATGCTTATAAAGTGTCAAAATGTAGATGTACAATCGTTAGAGGATGCGTAAATGGGTAGATGGGTTTTTGTAATGAATAAATTCTGAATTTATTTTTAGAACATATATCGGCATATGAACAGCAGTGAGTTTTCCGGATAAATAAATCCGATCATAATATACAGGATGTAAACCTACTATGTGAAAATATTTTAAGCTCATATTCTAGATGCTAAAATAAAACGAAAAACAAGAATACAAAAATCGCGTTTGAGGCTTCCTTAATTAATTATTAATATTTTTAATTTCGCCGATGTTCCGCCTGAAACGGGCGACCCGACTGGCACCGCCACATGTTTTTACCATGCCCGCAGCTGATCTCTTTCGGCCGATCCATGTCGGTAACCTTGCATCAGGACCGTAGTTATTAGAAAAATTATTATTAAAAAGCAAATAGCCCAAGTAATGAGAAATAGAAAGAGACAAGGTACTGCATTTCGGTGGTGACGCGCAGGACGATGGAAAATCGGTTAGTAATTTAATTATTAATTTAAAATATTAATAATTAATTAAGGAAGCCTCAAACGAGATTTTTGTATTGTTGCTTCTCGTTTTATTTTGGCCTCTAGAATATGACCTTAAAATATTTTCGTGTAGTAGGTTTACACCCTGTATAATACGAATAAATCGTCGGAAAGTCATTTCCAGCGACAACTCTTAACAGCTGCTTAACGAACTGCTAACGTCAAATTATTTGATGTTCAATCCGATTTATAATAACGAACGTCAAGAGTACACGAGACTGAGTATGGATTACCTCGGAGAAGGCTTCGTTTTCTATCGAGGAGATCGAATTCTCGGAGAAATCCAAGTACTTGATACCACGAACGTGCATGAAGGCGTGACCCTTGATGGTATTCAGGTTGCTTTTGACGATGCGAAGCTCTTTGATATCCATCCCGTACTCCATAAAGTCTTCGGCCGACAGCGTTGACTGCGGCATTCGCGAGATCGAAAGGAATCGCATGTTTCGCATCTGCCGAAGATCTTGGAGGGATATCAGCCCGTTTTCTTTACCGCTCAGATCCAAGTGGTACAAGGAATATTGGAATCCATTGAACACTTCCGCTAGTAAGAATGAATTCAGAAGATCGTGAAAATGATCGTGATTAAAACTAGCGTTAAACAAGCATAGCATTTAATCGATTTCTCTTCGAATTTCCATGCCAACGAACATTTCGATTCTTTATCCTAAATAAAAATCTGCGGTTTAGCAATGAGAACCGACGCGATTATAGCGTGTAATACGTATACGAGGACGCGAACGACGTTTCAATGTTTTGTGCTCGAAATATTTGATATCAAACAAAGATAGGCAGTTCAGCGTTTAGGCGAAATGAAAATGAATTTACCCGGTGAGAATGTTTGTATCTTGTTCTCGCGAAAGATCAACGTTCGCAAGAAGTCGTACTCTTGGAAGACGGGGCTTGGGAGGGATGTGATGTTGTTACCCGAGAGGTCCAGTAGCTCGAGGGAAGACTCCAGGCCCGCGAAGTCGGGGGAACTTACGTCCATCAAGCGGCAATCGCTGAAATAAAGTTCCCGTATTCTCGAGTCCCTAAACGTACCCTCCTAAAAACATATCGTTCGATCTTCGCTATAACTAACTAATTGTAAATAGTCTGGAAAGTTAGAGTAACCTGCAGAAAAATAAGCAGTTTATACTCTTTTCAGCGTTTACCACGTGTCGTATGTGATACATCGTGATAAGTAAACCGCGTGGTGCGATGCGTTGCGCGTGTTTGTTGTGCAAATATCGGACACAATGTAACGATTTATGCGTTTATTTGCTGAATATAGAGTGGACGCGCATCATCGCGATACTTGTAACATTCTAAGCCTTAACTTTTTTACTTAAGGATAACTGTTTTAACAGCAACGCATAATTTGAATCGAACGGTAACTGGCTTCGACCGAATCAACGATAACTGTTAAGAATATATATCTGATTATTTTTATCGAAGGATCTATGGAACATCGATGTCAGCTCTGTTGTCTCGCGTAAAAGTCGATGCTCTACGAAGTATAATTATAATTCTCACCTCGATCATAGTCAACGGATTCCCATCGAGATAAGTCCTGTTAACTTTGAGGAAGTGCTGAAAGTCTCCGGACATGAGACTCTCGATTTGATTGTAGTCGAGTCGCAGTACATCGAGGGACATCTGAATCCCCCTGATTTCCGACTCTTGTTGCGGGTTCAGCATCTTGGATATCCTGTTGTAACTGAGATCCAACACCTTCATGCGCTTCAAGGAGGACAGCTGGGCGTACGGGATGTGAGTCAACTGGTTCCCATTTAGGTAGAGGTGCACCAGGTGCGCCATGCCGTCTCTGAACACGGAAGGATCGATTTCTTTCAGATTGTTCTCCCGTAGATCGAGCATGTCCAAGTAAGTCAGACCGGCGAACGCGTCCGCCGGGAGTTTGTCGATCGCATTCCGCCCCAATCGTAATTTTTGCAACGAATTCTCTAAGCCGCGCCAATTGTCCGCTGCGATTTTCGATATCTTGTTACCTACGAACGAAATCATTGTTTCGGATACCTCTGAGGTCGTCGTCGTCACGCGTCGTTATTAACGTTTCCCTAACGGATAATACGAAGGGATCGAAACGTTGCGATCGCTTCTCCTCCTTCGGACAAACGAGATTTCCGAAGGACATCGGAGGAGCGTCGCGTGGAAAATCGAAAATCGAGGATACCTGTCAGATCGAGAAGTTGTAGCTTCTGCAAATGCCGGAACGATCTGCTGGGAACCCTCTCGAGGCGATTGTAGGGTAATTCGAGCTCCCATAACGATCTCTCAAGCCCTAGGAAAGCTTCGTCCGGGATGTCGGCCAGAGGATTATGCCTGATCCGTAGGTTGTAAAGACCTGAGAGATAGGAGAATGGCGTGCATGTGAAAAGTGAACCGCCACGCGTCCTAAGTACCTAACGTAATCGATGATGCAACGAGTTATACGCGACGGGGTCGGTCGCTGACCCTTAACCCTCTATTTCTCATCGAGCAACGATCTCATCCCTCGCCTACGTGAAAATTACAATCTATCTCTCCCGTTAAACCAGGATTCCAAATACAAATAATCTACGAATCGATCGAACAATTATTACCGATTAACGACTTAACGTTTTGATTCGAGGAACAATTAAGAAACTGATAGTAACTGATAGTAAAAGAGAGAGAGAGAAGAATAATAAGCCTGTGAGGAATCTCCCACATCGTTTCTGGCCCAGTAAATCATTTTGTTTTACTTTCGAGTCGTCTACCTGTGCTCATAAGGAACTGCGGCTGCAGAAACATCAATCCGTTGTTCTCCAACTGCAGCATGAACACCTTCGAAGAGTTTATAGGCTGCGGTATACGGGGCATCGGCACGTTGTAACAGGTAACTATACCGAGATCGGGCATGGCTTTCGAGCAGGTGCAAAGGGGGTTGAAGAAGCACGGCGGGTATTGCACCGGCAGCTCGTGCATCCGAGCCAAAGATGCCCACATCATCAGCAACAAGGTGAATACCACCATCGCGTATCCGACCTTTACCATGGTTACCAGATTCTGCAATGCCATTCATATTTCAACGAATTATCGCTCTTGAATCGGTACACCGCGAATTTTATCATGGTAATTAGCGTAATAATTACGATAGCGATATCAATTGGTATATGAGCGAGATTAATTTGTAACGGTGACTGATCATGGTATTTGCAAATTTAAATGTTTCGATCGATAAAATTATTCCTTTCGTGAATTTTCATTTTTACTGAGATTTCATAGATATATTTGTAGATAGATAAGCGTTATAACGTTATCGTCAGATTTCTATTTCAAGTGAAACTTAACACTAAACCTACCACGGTCAAATGACCCTTCTTTAATTCCTCAATAAAAATA